>CM062279.1:6404196-6611696 GCA_031216635.1 Dissostichus eleginoides
ATCAGACCAGACAATTTGGTTTCTCATGGTCTGAGAGTCCTCTAGGTGCTCCACATGGGCTTTCATGTGCCTTTTACTTAGGTGTGGCTTCCTTCTGGCCACTCTACCATAAAGGCCTGATTGGTGGAGTGCTGCACAGAAGGTTGTCCTTCTAGAAGTTTCTCCCATCTCCACAGAGGAACACTGGAGCTCTGTCAGAGTGACCATCGGGTTCTTAGTCACCTCTTTGACTAAGGCCCTTTTCCCCCATTGCTCAGTTTGGTTTGGGCGGCCATCTCTAGGAAGAGCCCTGGTGGTTTCAAACACCTTCCATTTGCAAATGATGGAGACCAATGTGCTCGTTGGGACGTTCAATGCTGCAGACATTTTTCTGTACCCTTCCCCAGATCTGTGCCTTGATACAATCCTGTCTCTGAGGTCTACAGACAATTCCTTGGACCTCATGACTTGGTTTGTGCTCTGATATGCACTGTCAACTGTGGGACCTCATATAGACAGGTGTGTTCTTTTCTAAGTCATGTCAAATCTATTGAATTTACTACAGGTGGACACCAGTCAAGTTATAGAAACATCTCAAGGATGATCAGTGGAAACGGGATGCGCCTGAGCTCAATTTTCAGTGTCAAAGCAAAGGGTGTGAATACTTATGTATGTGATATTTCCTTTGATTATTTTTAACACATTTGCGAAAAATTCTTTAAAAACGTTTTCTATTTTTCATTATGGGGTATTGTTTGTGGAATGTTGAGATTTTTTTTTTTTTAATCCATTTTGAAATAAGGCTTTAACATAAAAAATGTGAAAAAGTTAAGGGTTGGTGTCTCCAGGTACACATTTTACTGTTGCAACAGACACACAAGGTGAAAAAAAACAACACCAACTTCGCTGCCACGGTTGTTCATTTTTTATATTAATAACCTACCTTCTTTTTTTTTATCTATATCATTGAAAATTAAGATAACCTCACATTGTCATTGTCCTGCTCAACAACCATCACTGGTGAGTTACATAAGCATTCCCATAGCTAATTGAGTCATGATCTTTACTTCTAGCAACGTCTTAATGACATTGTTCCTGTTTAATATACTCTTTAACTGTGATATACTACTTGATATTGCAAAAGCAGTTAAATATTAACCACAGGCAAGGCAATACATGTGTTTATATTATCTGAACACAATAAGTGTTGATGCTAAAACGTATTACTTATTATCTCACTTGAAAAATGAGTTATTTGAGTTGTATGGGAGTATTGGATTGAAGGTAGGCTGCATAATGTCAGAGCAGACATCAAGAAAGCAGACGCGTGTTCAGCTGCAGCCGGCACCGTGAGGATGTTTGGGTGTGAGTACAGCAGGTCATTGAAAGCTTTCAGTCTATCTGTGCGGATACTGCCCCCCCTCCTCCTGTACAGGTGACACTGTTGAAACAGATACTGGGATGCTGCATCTTTGATGCTGCTCGGGCTCTGCCAGCTCATTATGGAGTTGTGATTCAGAAACTCCGCCGCATCGCATTTCACTTTCCAAGGCCTGCTATGGTTACCACGACCTCAGACAGAGGGCCACCTTACACCAGTGGGTGCTGGGGGGGAGGCTCACCAAAAATAACTTCCTCAATGGTCATATTTGGATACAATAGTGCACAAGAGTGATGTTCGACCAAGCAGGGAGATAATAATAGTTATACATATTCCTGTTAAATTCTTATATGCTGGCCCAAAAGATATATGATGTTGTTGCTGCGCGTGGCTTGAGCACCGGGTTTTTGTTGTGGTTCTTTTGGTCGTACAACCTGGGCTGCAGGAAATCATCTCTGTGAACATCCTGTACTATTTACCAGGGTCTAACACGACTGTGACATGTGAAAGGTCCAGAAGCAGATTTGTTATGTATATTAAGAGGTGCATTTTTTCATGGATAACCTGTAGTAAGAAGCTGAGGCAATACATACAGTAAGTGCTAGATAATCAAGGAGCCAGTGCTGGAAGAGCTGGATGCATTATTGATTGATGCATCCACCTAAATATAGCAGGATATCTCTTCCTTTCATGTTACCTACAGGCACTAAATCTTTCTGAAGAGGAACAAATTGGATTTATCAGCCGGAAGGGAGGACTTCTTAAGTCTTTCCCATAAGAGATGAAATAAACTGATCAGAGCTTTCCTCTGCCAAGTTTCAAGTAAATATTTTTAGACTTTTCTCAAGGAACAATTTTCACTGGACATTTAAAAGTCTAACTATTATGGCTAGAGGTTCCAAATATTTAAAAAAACCATTAAAAGTCAACCATGTTCATGTATAAAGTTGAAGGTGGTAAAGGACATGAAGAACAGCCTTTCTGATGCGTGGTAGAAGGGGGTTGAGGGTTGTTGACATGTCTCCTTGTCCTCTCAGCACACTGGAACAGTGAGCTGGGTGACAGCTTCTCTCCTCTTTCTGCATCTGACACTTCCACATCTCTCACCACCACTGATAAGTGATTGCCTGGGGTCATCTTACACTGATAGGACTGCCACAAAAAGGGGAGTTAGCACCTTTTATAGTTTAATATTTCCTGTACCCTGAACGTCGGTTAGTGTCAGGATGCTGCTTTTCACAAGCCAAAATCTCAGGTGTTAGGGTGAAACACTGATTATTTGATCAAGCATAAATAAATAGGAAATACATTTGCTTCTGATGTTTAACGTACAAGAATATTTGTGACACACAGTGACTTACAATCATTCCCTTTAAAGTAGTGATGAGAATTACGCCTCATTGAAAGTTATGGGCTCTTTTCTTTTCAGAGAGCAGTTCAGTTCATTGTTCTGTTTTTTGTTTATTTAAAGGGGCAGGTTTTTTTTGCTACTTTTCGTAGGGGCCAAACCATGGAATTAACAACTTCTGTGTCAGTCACATGATGCCATAGGGCAGAAAACAAAATGTTTCCTATTGACTGTCTGACATTGGAAATCACACGTCTGTAAATCAGTGTATGTTTTTTTGTTTTAGGTAATACAACCTTCCAGCGCGACACTTAAATAGCCATTATTTATATAATGATATCCTAATAGTTGTAAAATGTGCTGGTAGCCAAATTCAGAATTTTCACTCCTCTATTTTATCTAAGTAGGCCAAGAACTGAAGTGCAAAGCAGATGGGAGGCGGGGCTTAAGAAGGCCTATTGGCCCACTGGGTGCAGAAGATGACCTGAAGGTTCAGAGCATTGATGTATAAAGAGAACTGGACACAGCCTTGGGGGCACGGCCCCGTTCATTCCTACTATGAAAGTTGCTTAGTGGTGCATGAAGCCAAAATGGCCTGCCTCTATAACTCGTATCTGGGCCCATAGAGCACGCACATCGGTGTTTTACTCACTTCCTGGGGACTTGGGCCAGAGAATGCTGGGGTAATATTAAACCTGAATGTTGAGTCATTTTGGCCTAGTGCGCATCTTTCATTGAAATTAATAATTCCTACGAAAGTTGCTGGTAATTACTTGGTTATATCTTGAACTGACAGACCTAATGTTAATGATGTGCATTGTAAACATTACACAAGGTGATGCAATATCTGTCTGCTTTGTCATTGAATGTACTGAATCTGATTATCTACAAAACGTAAACAAGAATAATTTCCCAAATTGATAGTAAAATAAGAATTCTTAAAAGAACTTCGGATCAATATTATCAAAGTATTTTAAACATAGAAAACAAGTGGCTACTTCTAAATGTTCACGTACAACCCTTGCGATTTAATCCACCTTCTTTCAGCTTTGGTTACATTTTAAATAAGATGTAACCTAAGCATTATTTGTGTGTGAAAAAAAAAAAAGTTTAGGAAATAGATCCAAATTGACAGCTCGATCAGAAACACAGACCTGAAATGTGTCACACACTCACACAACCGTTCCATCAGCAACCCATCACCCACAGGAAGAACTGCATTGACCGAGTGGCTTGAACATTAACACTGACAAAGATCACCTTTCCAGGATGTAAGCTCTATGCACAGGTAAACCAATGACATACCATGTATCAATTTCACAGGCGACCAATCAAAGTGAGGGTTTCTACTCAATCTTAAAGACTCAATCACCCAGTAAGGCCCCATGCAAGAATTCAGAGAGTGTAGCATTACTGAAGCTCTCTACAAACACAAAGGTTAATGTACACAGGACCTGAGTGACTCAATTGCCGTCCACAGCGTTGTCTTAAGCTTTTCTCCTTTTACCTTATATATCCTAAAGAGTCAAGGTGTAAGGTGTGTGAATTGGGAAGTGAAGGTGCTTGTCAGGTATTTACAGAGGGATCATTAATTTTAGGCTATTTCACTGAAAAACCTGCCTGCTACTTGATGAGAACAGCCGTCAAACCAAGGCAATGAGATGATAAATGCTTAACCACATAACTGTCTGTGGTTTATTTTTTTGAAAGACGCAGCAATGTCTGTTCCAGTCAGACACAAATCAAGACAGTTAAACGGACGCTTTTTTTGCAGTTAAAGATAAGGAAGGAAAGCGATCCTTCTCTTAAATAAGTAAAGCAGGCTTTGGCTTGCGGCTATGGGCCGATCAATGAACCTGATGAATCAGAGTGTAAGATAATCCAGCGAGCCACACAGACACACAGACACAGACTGGGCCAAACCACTAATGTGGCATTAAGGTATCTTCATTGTAAACAAACACTGTTCTGTTTTCCTTCCTCACGTTTTTGTTGGATTGTGTTAACAGTACCTTATGTCACATATATTAACTTCAAATCCCCACACTGTGCCACATCTTTTCTTAAATTGTTTTCCCCTTTTTAGTTATGTCTCTTTCAACAAGAAGCCGTAGAGGACAAGTATTAGCCTTTTCAAATGAATCAATACAACATTTGGAGAGTTGTACAGACACATTCCCTAAATCTTGGACAGCTTATGCAGTGTGAACCAGCGTTTGTTAAAGAGTCATCAAGTTAACTGCTAAGTGTTTATCCAAAGAGCACCGTCTCTGCAAATGTTTATACAAGTTTAAAACATGTCACACACACAAGTTATGTTAGTCACTGGGTACAGGAGTGAGTGTAACAATTCACTTACTTTAGCGAGAGTGAAGAATCTGTGTGTGCACATCAGATTACACATTAAACATCAGATCCACCCAGTTACTGTTGCTTTCCTAAAATCATCCCTAGCTCAGCCTAGGTTGGTTTCTCAGTTGGATTCCCAGGGTGTAATTTACATTACGGCATTAGTTCTTCTCAGACACAGTTTAATAACATTGATATATTAATGATAGCTTCATTCAGACATGACGGCATATTGATGTAAAAGAGCTGCATGCTTGTTGGATACTTGGCCCCAGAAACAGAGAGGATCAAGGACGGAAATTGTTCAAATTGGAGACAAACAAATCAAATTATTCACCAAAAGAACAGGTGTTTGCCAGTGTTGAAATGTTAGTCCAACTTTATTTAACGTATATATAAATAAGATCAATGTGCTTCTCTTGGCCTTAATCTTTCTTTATAGAATGTTGAAGTGTCTGTTTTATGTTAATAACCTTGTTATATTGTCTCCTAATGAACTACTACAACAACAGCTGGACATAGTAGAAAAGTACTGTGACAACTGGGCCCTGGCAGGAAATAGTTTTTCATAAGTAACCATAAAATTGACCAAAGCGTGAGTTATACAATAACGATAACAGCATCAGGAGGTATGAGACTATTTAATCATTTCCATCTCCAATTGTGACATCCGGCCCATGGTGCTGTCTGGGTCTATCATTCATTATAGCTCATTTGCTGGCACGAACATCCAACAGAATGTTTACATGCAGAAAGCTGCAGATATATTTTACGCGTTTACAGAAAAAACAGATGCATGTATAGCAAAATTAGGCAGATCCCAGTGTTTCCCCTACCATTGTCTTGGAGGGGCGCAGCGCCCCGCCAACGGAGCCCCGCGCCCCGCACCCCCCTGAAATTCAAGGTGTTTAAAAAAAAAATAATAATAATAATTTACAGGCCTGGCATATGTAGCCTACTACAGCGTCTCCAGCGCTTTCGAGCGGCAATGGCCGTGGCCGTCTCCTCCTGATAGGTGGAGAGTTGGCCATGTAGGCGGAGCTCCCCTTTTCTGACGTTAGAAAAATTCAAATCTGTATCAGTCTGTATCAGCTCCGTTGCAGCCCCGTTTTTAGAGATTTGGGTATGGAGGAAAAGAGAGAGGGTTGTGGTTTCTGACACTTGTTGAGTTCCCTGACACACCGGGGACACATATTCATGTATAAAAGACGTACAAAGTGCATTTTGCATGATAGGTCCCCTTTAAGAAATATACAACTGCAACGAAAGTAACAAACACAATGCAATATCCTTTTCAATTTCAAAGAACACAAATTGGGTTATATACATTAACAAATAACTATAAAACAACAATACTGTAGAATAACAAAATGAATGCCGTGAATAAAACCGAAATACACGTGTTGAAGCGGTTCGCTGCTGATTACTACGCACCCCCCCCCCACGCCGAATATCCGAATAGTCGCTGCTGATTACTACCGAATATCCGGAGCCCGAATAATGGTATTCGGGACAGCCCTATTGTAGAGGCATTTTATTAATTATAAAATATGCTCTAAATTCCATGTAGTGAACTTTTCAAAATGTTACCTTTGAACCAGGTTACACTCTCAACGAGCTTTATCATAACTCTGCCATGAGTGAAGTCGCATTAATTAACTACACTGTTCCAATCAGTACCAGTGTATTTAATTAATAATAAGAAATTATTTATTACCATCAATCTGGACTGCAATAGTGCAAGCTTGGCTGAGCACGAGGCTTAGTTTACGGCACAGTTCCTCAGGTACAGATCTACTTTCAGTCACCACGGTTCAGCTCCGTTTCTCTGGTTCATGTACAGTCCAATGGTGAATTTTCAATGATGACTTTACTTTTTAAAACTTGTGGGAAACTGTGTTTTTGCTGTCTGGTTTTTGCGCCTACAGTCTCCAATAGGCCAAAACAAAAATGCAGTCATCATCACCACTGCAAACTACAGCTGTGTACTGAAAAACTCAATACCTACTAATATAATGAAGTAGAATATCGTTTTTAGATGTCAATCAATCAAGTTTTATATATATATAGCCGAATACCACAAAAGGAGAATTTGTCGCAGCGGGCTTCTTGTTACAGAAAAAAAACATAAAAAAATAAAAACATAGACAATCAATATGACAAAATGATGTGAGGTATATGAAAAAGATGGATCCAGGAATATGTCAAATAGCATGCAGGTGCCGCCAACAACAACAACAATAAAGATTTAAAAAATGAGGGCGCAACATTTCATGATCCAGATGCAACAGGCAATCCAGAAGCAACCAACACACTGGGTGTGAGTGTGTATTCTCATACCTTTTTAATGTTTATGCTATTTAAATAAGCCTGTTTTTATTATTCTTGTACGTTTAATCATATATTGCATTTGATTGCATCTCACTATGTATCTCACTAAATAAAGATATAACATAATATTATATTATCTCACGGGATTATATTATATATATATAAGAGTGATTGGAGATTCAATTACATACCGTGAGATTTAAGAACAATCCACTGGAGATATCGGGGTAATTCTTCTCTTATCACTTTAATTTAGGGGTAAATAATCCATTTGACATCCCTAACCCATTCTGGGCTCTCGTTTCTCCCCTTCGAGTCATTCTGCCCCTGCTGAAAAACCTAACACTTCCTTTTCCTAAGATTTCTCCATGTGTGCCTCAGGCGGGCTCACTCACTGTAAAGGAAGAAGTGGGGGGACAGAGAGGCTGCAGGGGGCCGAGGTGAGCTGGACAGAAAGGCTTCAGGAGACAAACAACTGACAGCCAGCAGACAGCAGCTCCTGAGGTTTCCATTACCTGAGACACTGTGCCCAGCCACTGGCAGCCTGTCACCTTAGAAGGAACAGCGGTCTCAGCTTCAGCATGAACTCACAGACAGGGACACCAGTTATGCAATATTCAGGATACTGTGAGAAACACCAATAACACACAGAACATAAACACATAGTGCAGGCTGTGAGGAGGGATATATGACAATGTAGTGTATTGTAAAAAAGTGGAACAACCGGGCTGCTCGCACTTTGAGGGAACTGCTCTATTGAGTGGTGCAGGAATAAGTCCTGAAACGAGGGAATGAGTTAGCATTTTAAGTCAACAGTTTTTTTTAAGTGTTTTGAAGTTAAATGCCTAAAAAAATCTGTATGTGGTTAACACAAGCTAACAAGATTTTCACGTTTAGTTCTACAACATAAAGTAGATAACCCACTCGTGAATGTCTGAAGCTTTTTATGTGTTTTAAAGGGGTACCCTATTGTACTGTTTTTCATGACTTTATAATAGGTCTCAGATATATACTAAACATGTCTCTGAAGTGTTTGGCCTCGAAATACCAAACAGATCATTGCAGCATCCCATAATCCCCTCTGTTTCAGCCCTGTTTCAAACGTGCTGATTCTCTGTCTGTTACTTTAGATGAAAATAAGGAGCCACTCCCCACGCCCCTCTGAGACATATTTGGTTAAAAAGAACACAATGGTGCTCTAGGAGGAGATTCAGGTGATAAGGGGGGGGGGGTTACCTTGGTTGGTTATTGGCTAATGGTTACACAAGCCAAAACATCGTTATGACATCATAAAGTGGCCAAAATCTGATCGGCTCATTTTCAGACAGGTTTTTATATAAATGGATCAGGACAAAAAGAGAGAGAATCTTTTTTCCTGAAACTTTCAGAATCTCTTTACACAGAAGGGACACATGTTTATGTATACAAGACATAAAAAAGTGGATTTTGCATAATAGGTGACCTTTAAAATGGCTGTTGCTAACGGCCATGCGACTGTAATGTAGTTCTTATAGAGCCTAACGTTAGCTTTTATACTTTTGGCAACTAAACGTACACTTCAAAAATCTCAATGTGGTGTTAATATGTGGAGATTATAGAGTGGTGCAGTGACGAGTCCTAAAACCCGGAAGTGAGTTAGCATTTTAACACTACAGGTTCCCTCGTCTCAGAGTCAATGAGATTTCTCCAGAGGATTTTGGAAAGTAGCTGGAAATAAGGTCTGTGGTTGACACACATTTAAGAGACGGATCACGTTTTGTTCTACGACATTAAATACATCAGCAGTGACCCCACTGGGGATTCTTGAAGAGTTTGCGTGTCTGAAAAACGATGGTTGTTAACAAGTGGCTGAATAGGACTACAGAAGTTGTGGAGGACGTTGTACGTCATTACGCCGAACACGTAAACACTCCTGCTAAGTTTGTTTGCCCTGTTCTGCTTGAAAGCAAGTACCTGCCTCCTGCAAACTGTTCAAACAAACACTTCAACTTGTACAATTCTGAATCTGTATTTTTGAATATGGATCTTAAGTTGGCGTGACGTTGAAGTCGTGCGACCCTGCTGTACTCGGCTGTAGTTCGTTTATAGCATAACGTTAGCATTTTGCTTCTGGCGATTAGATTTATGATTAGAAAATTATAAAAGTAGGGTAGATATGTGGATATTATCCGGCTGAACAAAACATGCTTTCATCAAACAGGTTCGTTTTCCACAGACCTTATTTCGAGCTCTTTTCCAAAATCCTATGGAGAAATCCCATTGCTTTTTTGTCGAGGGAACCCATGCGCAGTTTGTTTCCGGGTCGGCCTACAAAAATACGTCATCCCTGTACCACTCTATTAAACCGAACAAAACCTGTAAGTATCGTAAACGTCTGTTAGCCAAATATTTTATTTTCTGAAATATTTTCCGAACTCTAATGGAAAAATCCCATTGCTTTTTGTAGATGCGAGCCCTTGCGATTCTAACTTCGGGGACTGTTTACAAAAATACATAATTACTGCGCCACTCTGTTGCCCAACTATCACTGCTTAACCCCCTTGAGCAATCTTTGAAATGGAATTATTTTTCTAACATGACTCATTTAGTTTGAAAATCATTACTTATTACCCAGTCTATGTAACATATTTCTTACAATGTTCTTTACTGGGTCTCATCACACCCAAACACTCACATATATGGTACATTACAGCTAAGGTAAAAAAAAAACAGGTCAAGTACATTTTTATTTATAAAGCGTCTCATGATCCTTTTCGTATAGAGCAAGTCTAGACTGTGCTTTATACTCACAAACTAATATTTCAGTTTGAAACATTTTTGGGGCGCCTTTTATTCTTCACCACCATAACAATCAAGTTTAGACCAACACATGTTAACAAAATGTGCAGAGGCAGCCGGCTGGCCTGAACACACAATAGAGAGGGAGTCAATGAAAACAAAACAGAACCCCACGGGCTCCTCGCTCATATGCAACACACACACACACACACACACACATACACAGACAGACTCACAGAGCGGCTGGTAAATAATTGCTTTGGCCTCGTGGTATACGATTGTTACACAAAGTAATCCAACCAGAAATGAAACAATGTAGTGACTGATATTTGTGAAATATAACTACATTATCTCTGATACTATTGTTTTTGTTTCATTATAGTAGCATAATGAAGCTATGACCAAATGAGTAACAGTAATTCATCCATAGGTTTTGACTTCCTTAACCTCTTTAGCCCCGCCCCCCCGGTACCGGGTTGAAAAACGCGTTACTGCCGGAGACAGCGTCGCGGGGCTTATTAATATTTACAAACCTATGAATGTGTCACACTCAATTAACGGGAAAAAAACTCAGCTACCTTCTGATACGAGCCATTTTTACCGAAACAAAACACAAGTCTCTTTGGATTCCTAAAGCTTTTAGTCTACCATCCCATCATTCAAGGGTGGTTTTCACTATAAGAAATGGGTTTTCTTTAGGCGGAGGTAAGAATTTACCTTTTTTTACTATGTTCCATCTGAATTTACTCTGACACAGAAACATCTATATTGATTCTGACACTTCTACATCCAACTCACAGATGTAACCTTGCTTTGATAAAATAATTTATTCATATAACCCTTTTAGAAGTTAAGTTATAGTCATTTGTTTTGGGCATGTCATTTTCGAGCCTGAAACCTGAAAAACAGGCTCGGGGTTTAACAGGTTAAAGGTTTCACTAGGAGTCTGATGCGCTGTACAGTTGGACTGAATGAAATAGGGGAAATGTGAGCGAAATGTGAGGTGTAGTATGGCTCTTTGTCCTGTGGCACCTGTGATGGCGCGCATTTCGATGCTGCAGCATTGGTTTACTTGAGCCGACACATACGTGGGAGGGGGGGTTGCATTACAGGATAAGTGTCAGTGAGCTCCAGTGGTGGACGGCTTGGATTTAGCCTCTAAACCTATTGTCTTCCTTGTACTGAGAAACTACCAAGACAAGCCTGTCCTAAGTATCAGATACTGCAAATAGCAATTCTTCATATTGTGGATAAATCTGCAGATTATTTTCTTGCTTAATCGATTTGGTATTTTCGAAAAATTCCCATTACATCTTCATCCCAAGGACTCATATGTCCAACTTCAACAGTGCCATCTTTTTATCTTACAATGACAAAGCACTAAAATAAGTTCTGTGTTAGAGGACAATGACTCTCCTTATTCTTTGTCAAATCCAGGCTTTTGTTTTGCCATTATTTTGTTGACTCATGTGTGTTAGGTAACTGTTCCGTAGTGTTCATTCTTATTCATTCCTAAGCACCACATGTGTAAATATAAGTGACCTATCAAAAGAAGAGCGTATGCCACAAAATCATGCATGAGCGAAAGACAGCAAAACCAACAGAGTGATCATAGTGCCTTTTTGGATGCTTATCTGAAAATGATATCATGTGCGTAATGAAATGTAAAGGGTTGGCACTGGGGGTGTATCAGCAGTCATCGCCTCCTGTCCCACACATCAGCATCTCCTAACACGCCTGTTGGCAGCGGCAACCTCGGCTGACATGAGCACAAGAGGGGGGCAAGTGGGAAACTGTATGAGCCAACCAATCAGCTAAATTAAGGATGCTTCATGTCAGTTAAATGTCAGTTAAAGTTCAACCTTATCAACAAATTTCAGGGAGAAAACAAGGTGATCTTTCAGAATAAAATCAATGGGTTTTTCTAAGCAGTAAACAAACATCAATTCACCTTATCCAGTTTAAAATGCTTCCTCAAACCAGATAAGCTGATGCTATTTATCAGAACAACCAAACAGGAAAGAAATAAGGTTAGTTATCAACAAAATGTCACATGATGAATAACTAGTACAGTTTCCAGTGCTGATCCACATGTTACTTATTCCAGTTGTGGCTGTAGACATGAGAACAAATTACCATAATACTAGAACATTACATATATATCTATATGGTGAAGATTTTGGTGCACATTTATTTTACCATAAGGTGTTTCAATTAGCTCTGCCAGTAACACTGCTATTTAACCTTTCTCTATATACTTTTTACATTTCTGCACAATACCACCTCTACTATAACTGCACTGCTCTTTCACTTTACATTTTAAATACTGCACATATTTCATTTTTAGAGTAAATTGACAAATATTCTTGTTGTCTTACTTGTTGTATAAACGTGTATATTCATTTTTCTCGTAAGCACTTAATTTAATTTATTGTAAAATAGTTTTAATAATAGTTCTATATTTGCTCCTTTTTCACAACGCTCTTCTGTGTTTATGTATGGACCATTGTACACAAAAGCAAATTCCTTGTATGTGTATACAGTATTTCATAAACTTGATTATAATAATATAAAAATGTGAATTTCTTTGGTGAAACTTCCCACCATATTTATTGAGATAATGTATTATAAGTTTTGCTGTTCTTAGTTTGTATTGTTAATTGCAATTTCGCTTTGGATAAAAGCTACTCTCAGCTAGTGTCATGTAATGTGGTAAAAATTAAAGGGTCTTTCCTTGTCCAAATGTAACTTCGTAAAAAACGTTATTAACTCTGAGAAGCCACAGATAATAGTCTAGTATTTGAAGTCTGTAGTTAAGTCCATAGGATATAGAGTTGTGGGGACCATGTACACACAGTATTTAATATCGGGCTGCTATTAATCAAAACTACAGATACTCCTGAGGGTTTTTTTTTTTTAGCAGTCTCCCTAAACGCCCGTTCTCCCGCCGCACCTGCTCCTCTCTCCCCGGCCCTCCGTCTCTTACCTTCGGCTTTATGGCACAGCTCCACCAAATCCTTGCATTGCTTCTGGAAGTCTAGAAACGCACGCCCGGTAAAACTATCTCGGTCCGACACACAGCTGAACTCACAGAATTAACTTTCCCGTTAACTAACGGAGATGATGCTGCGAGCCCACGCGGGGTGATGATGTGCTGCGTTCAATGTCTACTCCGAAGTTTCTACTTTGGACATAATTAAGTTGAAAAGCGGCTAGTTGTCGCTGAGTTAAGCGTTTATGACCCGTAAAAAAAACTGAAATGTGTGTTGGTTGAAAGTGTTGTATCAATTAAGGGTCAAACATCTAGTTTTGGTTCCAGCAGTGAGGTGCTGTAGGGCTATTTATGGTTTATGATATTATTTATTCATAAACATCTCGTCCGAGTTGGTTTTGGGAGCACCTGAAGGCATCACACGCATTTGAAAGTGCGCAAGTGCAAAACTGCGTTTAGCTGCTCTCTCATTACTCACTCTGCCCTACTGTGCAGCATGGTTTACAGTTTGGCCGTATTTGACCACGCTACACTGAGAGGACTGAGATGTTATTTCCTGAATGTGTAAAATATGTTTGAATTTTAAAAGAAGGGTTAGTAGGATCAAACAAGTTTTATATATATTGCCTAATATCAGGATATTCGTCCACTAGGGGTTATTATGACCTAACGGTAGTTCAGTGTTAGATTTGTTTGAAGTCACATTATCAATATTAAAACTTGTTTTGTTTGTAAATGTGCCACTTTCATAAAGACAGGCTTCATAAAGAGTTAAAGTTGTAACTCACATCTTTACGAATGGTTAATCCATATCATTAGGTAATGCTTTGAATATTTAAGTATTTTACATTTTGAGTATTTTTTTGCTGTATTTGTAGAGCCATGATATATGAACCATTTTGTGGTTGCCCAAGTTATGAAAGTTTGTGATTCATTATTAAATGCTAAATATAATGCTGTCAAATGGAGTTTTCACAATCTGGAACCCAAACGTTGTTCTATCAATGGTGTATAGCTCATTCATTAGGGCATTTGTCAATTATTTCTTAAGGCTAATTTACACTGAATAAAAGTCCAGTACAACATTAATATAATGTTAATGCCAGAATCTTTCTGAAATTTCAAAAAAGAAAATACATGGAAGAACCTGCAATAGACTACATTCTCTTGTATGGTCAAATAGGATGAGTTTTTAAAGAGTGAGTTTACTTAAACTACCTCTTATTAATTTACTAACTAAGTGGTCTTATTCCTTGACAAAGGCCAGTCTCTATATCTCTTGATTCACAAGTCTCAGGTAATTCAGGCCGCAGTAACATGAACTGTGAGTCTGTCATGTACACAGAACCCACCAATTTCATTCGACAAAATACGTTAGTGAGAGTGCATAGAGAGGGTTTATATAGTTAGACTTTTTCAATCATTTTTAAGAGACAGGTTTCAGTGTTAAAAATAAAATGAACTGTGAGGTTAAAAATGTGTTTTTTTATTACACACAACAGTGTATGGTGTCCTAAAAACAAAAACTTAATTCCATTTGGCTTTTATTTTGGAAATGCAAGGGAATGCAAAATAAAACAATTAATTAAACTAAATACGCATCAATTAGCAAAATTATTAAACACAATCCATTATTAATTATTGCAAACTCTGTAATGTGTAAGCACATTCAAATCAAAAATATTATCACTTTTGTAAAAGACAATATTTGTATGTGTTGCTACTTTATAGATGATTACATGGAATATTCGAACAACTAAGTCTTTACAGTTTCAGAAGAGTCAGCCTAGGAGCTGGTTTTGGTTGGTCTGACCATCACCGAGCTGCCGGTGAACAGCGTGGTGTAGAACTCCATCATGAACTGGCTCTTCAGGCGGTGCTGGAAGTGGACATATCTCACCCCTGGTCCATAGCCGGAGAACACATGTGACACCTGCAGGCCAACACAGGGACATACAGTGAAACATTTAGATATAGTCTGATTATTTCCTGTCAGGGGACTCAGTGGATTAGTGTTTTTCTTTCAGGAAGGTTCCTAACGGAGTGAAAAGATTAGGAAGTAAGTGGCAGCCATGATAAGAGCCATTTAAATTCTCTAGATGACAGGAAAGGAGCTGCAACGCTTCCTCTGATATCTTAATTAACATAAGAAACATTGGACCATCCTTTACAAAAGTGAAAGGGATTTTAAATGACCAACTAACGCAGTTCATGCAATTGACGGTGTTTATTAAGGATTTTCATCTTATGCCATATGTTTCTAAAATTCTTATATTTTTTGAACGTACAACAATATGTTAAACCAAAAGGCAAATTATGAACATTACCCTTGCAACTGTAAAACTATCAAATACAGTTTCACAGTGTTTAATGAGTTGGGTGGTTTTTCTTAAGCCATTTTTTATATCACCATGCTGAGATGGTAAATGTGTAGGCCAAACAAGTAATGCATATATTGCAAAAGGCACGCATGCAACTTTTATTTAAATATATTCATACAATCCTACAACTAATAGCGTTTGATGTGGGATTAATATGAGTGGACAGAAGGTTAAGGTAGAGTGCGAACATCCATTTTATTCTATTAAAGTATACATGGTTACCATTAAAGTATACAGCATGACTACAGGGACGTGCACAGACATTTTGGGGGGCGGGAGCTCAAGTGAGAAAAAGGGCACTTCCCATAATCATTTATAAAAATAAAATGTAAAACAAAAAGTTAAATGTAGTTGCACATCTCTGACTTACTGACCAATTTATTTTAATACCCTCACACTCACGCAATTGTTTAAAGGTCCCATGTCATGGCCATTTCTACTGATCATAATTCTATTGTTGAGGTATACTAAAATAAATGTATATTGTGCAATTTTCCAAACTCACATTGGTTTCTCATACAGCATCTCTGTATAGTATGTGTATTCACTCTCTGTCATAAACGGCTTGTTGGGGCTCCTGCCCCCCCCCTCCCTGTGAGCCCAGTGGCCGTCTGCGAGACAGCAAGACACAGCGAAACCTAGCCCGAAACACACACACACCCGCCGCCTGGCTGGGAGTTTGTGTGTGTGCCCAGGCTAAGTTCCGCGGTGTCTCGCTGTCTCGCCGACCCCACACCAGTGAGCCAGCTCACAGTGTCCCGCTCCTCGCAGCAGCGAGCCTCGCAACGTCCCGCCGAGTGTGTGTGTGTGTGAGGAAGTCCGCGGATTGGTCCAAACGTAACGGCTCCGCGGAATGGACCAATCTGCGGAGCCGTTACGTTACGTCACTATACCCGAAATACGTCACTATACCCAAGAAGTAAACAATGGAAAAAGAGAAATCCCCAACGAGGCGTTCTGGGGCAGCATAGACAGGTCTTTTCTGTGTTAGAGTTTTATTCGCTACAGGGTGTACTTTGAGGGTTTGTGACTCTGCAGACCGTTTACATGCATAAAAACCTTCATAACACACAAGGGGACGGGTAATAACCGGAAAAGCATGACATGGGACCTTTAATACTCAACAGAATTCTACAAAATAATCAGCTAACACAGAGACAATGGTCTTCTATAGTATTCACAATGCACAAGAGCAGATAACAAACCAGTACAATTAATAGTTATTAAATGAGCAGCCAACAATCAAAATTATGAAGTTACTGTTTAAGGACATTACAGGCGAAAAGATCGTTTTTTCATGTACTTGTTATATTGGTCTATTTTGCTTCCATGTTTTCTTTCACTCTAATGGAAAGAAAACTTCCAAAAAACACATAATGGTGTTCGTTTTACTACCCTGTCTGAATTCATCTATAGATTTAAAGCTAATCTGCATATTTAAACATAACATTTAAGGGGAAAATACTGACTTGACGTAAGTAACTATCTGGGGAAGTTGTGAGATGATACGTTTTTTTGTTTGTTTTTAGTTTTATCCGTTTCACCTGCAATGCCTTGGTAACTGCATGCAAATTAGCGCATTTTAGCGCATTTTCATTAGGCCTATAGTTAACGCCTAATTTGCATATCAATGTGGCGATTGTGATGACGTTATTAGATACACATTTTACTGTATTCACCTTTAGTGTCTCCCCTTAAGTACAGTACATTAGCCTGTATGCCCAGCCCATGATAAATTGTCTTAGCTAAACCTTGAGCTAACTTATCCATTAGCTAGTAGCCTACCTTAGTTAACTATATTTGTTTTTGTCTTTTAGCTAATTAGCTGTAAACTCGAGGCACTGGCAGTTTAGTAATTTGTTCATCACCACTCACCTTCAAAATAAGCCAAGAAAAGCATAACATGGGACTTTAAAGTGGGAGGTGCTGCTACCTGTCTGTCTGAAGTGACTGCCAATGACTGTCCGCACCGCTGTGCGCGAGACGTGGAGGGAGGGAGGGAGGGAGGGTAGAGAGAGCATCGGAACTTCACAGTCTAATCTCCTGACCTGATATTTTTATTTTGTATTCAATCAATATGTTTTTGGAAAGGGAAACTGTGCGCAAACAGCAGTAGATATATATTCATTTATTTATTTATTTTAAAAAGGGGAAAAAAAGGGCACTTTCTCTGGAGGAAGAAAAAGGGCAGGGGCTCAAGCCCACTTTGATGTCTATGTGTGCACGTGCCTGCATGGCTACCCTTAAAGTATACATGGTTTCAATAGTTCATATACTGAAAATTGTAGTTTTTCCTATGACGTTTTCCAGTGAGGTTAAGAGAAATTGGTTAGAAAAAGACATAGGAGCTTATTTTTATTCGAAAATTGGACTATAACCAGTGACTCACCTCCTTCCAGTTGTGTGAGTAGTTGCTGAGGTCCTCACTGGGGTTGACACTGTGCTCTGAGATCACTGTGATTTTGTCAGCACCCAGTAACCTCACCTGCAGCTGGTAGATGGAAGCATGCAGCTGACTCTCCTCATACCTAACAAAATACAGATAATTACATTTTTTGTATCAAGAAATCATCTCACATTTGGCATGTATAAGAGTTGACAGGTGGCAGCCCATTGATTGCTGCCACTGCTGCCAGATATAGAATAAAAGAAGGATAACAATTGATTCTACAGGTCTGCAATCACCAATAGATTTCCAACTGACTTCCATGAAATGTAATCTGGTATTAGTATAACGGAAGCAGTATAGAACATACTCTTTTTTTCTTCTTAGCAGAAGCAATACAGTCATTATTAAATGAAAAAAATTATGTTTATATCAATAATTCAAATGATCTATTAGGCTTTTAAGTAAGTATGTAATCGATACTTGACCTTGGCGATAATGACCTGCTCCCAGCATATTACCCATTACTTTGTGAATAAAGTCAGGCTTTGTACAGCAGAATAAATATACAATAAATGTTAAATAGTCCTATATGATTGTATACATTTATGCTTGTTTATGAGCAAACTATTTTATTTTTCAAAAGAGATATGCACTTTTATGCTACAAACTAGTAAATTAGTCATATCATAACACTATCTTCTATATATTATCTATACAAATACACACACTGCAAGCAGGACATATGTCCATGCCCAACATATTCAAACATTCCATGAGGGAAACCTAAATGGCACATTGTGTATGATTAACTTTGAAACACACAGTAAAGTGTCAGCTTCATGTGTACTAACAAGATGATAAGACCACAGTGATAAGTATTCACACATGGGTGGGTGAGGTGGGTGGTGGTGCTCATTAACCCACCAGTCTTGGATGACGATTTCAGGCTGAAACTCATCCAGCAGCTCATCCCACAATCCCTCTGCCTTCAGGTCCACTACTTGCTCCATGGTGAACCAGCTGAGGACCAGAGAGACAAGAGTCACATCACAACATGCTCATTATTAATCATTAAAGGGGACCTATCATGCTATATTTAAATAATATATAAGGTATATATATATATATATATATATATATATATATATAAGGTATATTAATACGTTTTAATTTTCAAAAGACGAAACAGATCATGCATTTTAGCCATGCCTCATTTTGCCTCACTCCAGCTCTGTCTTTGCAAGGTCTGATTCAGCTGACCACGCCCCCATACGGAAGAGGGGGGCGTGACACGGCCCCGGCACGAGCGTCATGTTATCATGCGTGCTGTGATTACGAGTGGAGAGTCAACATGGCCCAACCTCTCATTCCCCTGATTGGTGGAGAGTTGACCAATCAGGCGGAGTGCACCTACATTACGTCAAAAAGGTGCAAATAAAAAATCAACCCGTATCAAATCCGTTGCAGCCCCGTTTTTAGAGATTTGGGTATGGAGGAAAAGAGAGAGGGTTGTGTTTTCTGACACTTTGTGAGTTCCCTGGAACACCGGGGACACATATGTATGTATAAAAGACATCACAAAGTGCATTTTGCATGATAGGTCCCTTTAAGTTTAAAATTATAGTATTTACCACTTATTTAGGGGGGAGATAAAACAAAAACCTGTGTGGTGTTGTAATAAAGACATGCATGACAAACTGGAAAGAGAAATCAGAGGTTTTTTTTAATTTTATTTGAAAATATCAGCTTAGTTCTGATGATTCTTGACTTATTGTCATAAATTGCACTTAATTAGCAGACAACCACATAAGCAACATCTAGAAAGTAAAATCTGCTACAAGTCAACAGCTTGCCTATAAAATAACATTTCACTGAAATAATTATACAGTGAGCAGGTATGTCTAAGAAACCAAATGCCATTTAGTTTTATCCAAAATATCTGGAAGCTTTTTAGAATAACATTTTTCCACAAGAGGAAGTTTGGATTGACCTTGGTAATGTAATCCATTTATTTTAATTATGGCTTTATATGCACCAGTTCAATCTATTGAAGTTGGATGTCTACGATCATTGGTAATCACTGTTAAAAACATCTGCATGATTAACATATGATACAGGGAGACACTCACCTGCATTGAGGTAATTCACAGACCACGGCACCTTCTGGGATTCCACTCATATCATAGGGGAGGACTTCCAGGCTCGTGGTCCAGTCACTGAAGTCGCCTACAAATTAAAAGAGATTTTTACTAAAACTGATTTAAATGTCATTGTTGTCATTTGTAGCTAATTATGCCACTTTCTCCTGCCTCTCACCATCAGGTTGGAATCGTGGAGGTCCACGTGTTGGAAATTCAGGCAGATCAGGTTCAGGTGGAGGGGTGTCCTTACTCAATCCTGAGTGGGAAATGAGACAAAGAAACAACTGTTATTGGTACCACTCCTACTAAAGACACTGTAGTCACACTGTAATACTTCAAAGCCAAAGAATATATCTTTCCGACAGTCTGGGTCACTGGGTGTGTCCAACTAAAGTATTACTCAGCAGCTCATAATGCTCACGTCAGCATTTTGAGACACTTCCAGTGTAGACATGTTATATACAGTGAACATTTTTACGTTTTTGAAATTGTGTTTACCACATTTTTACCAAAAGTAACAACGTGCAATTCAATTACCTGGTTCCACTAATTCATTTATATTATTTTTTTGGTTTAATGTAATTTTATTGTGGGTATAGATACCAAAGATCTATTACTGTTTCCTGCCACAAACAACAAAGTACCCAACAAAGACTTACCAAAATAAAGATTACACAATCAGTTGAGGTTCTTATAAGTGATGCACATAAACGTGTCATCACATCCAGGGCCACTTTCTTCCCATCTCACTTCTCATGTAGACATTTTGATATATTTTAAATATTTTATACAGGTTTTAAAAGACATTGCTATTTACCAATTCTGACACCACAAACAAAAATTATAATGCCTCCATTTTACTGGGTTTTAGTGTAGATCATAAAAACCTGGAACAAAATATATCCATGACTCCAGGCAACAAGGGCTAAAGGAAAAAGGAGGTCTCGTGATAAATGTACCCTGTAACCTCAATTAACTCACCTTTAAATTGAGGGATACAGCTAATCAAACGTGATGCAAACTCATTGCATAAATCAAAGTGAATTCATGTTTTTCCCGTGAATGAATGTCATTATTTGTTTGCCATTTTTCCTCTTGATGTGTTCAAGGTTCAAGGCTAGTTTATTTGTATAGCACATAAGACACAGAGGCAATTCAAAGTGCTTCACATAAGCATTCAACACATAATAATTAAAAACAAAACAAACAGACAATCAAAAACAAACCAAAAAAAAGACAATTCATAAAAGCGATAAAATACTGGCTGCAACTAAAAGTGCAACGATAAGACACGGTTAAAGGATCTCAGGATAGGCTGCATTAAAAAGAAAGGTTTTCAACCTTGATTTAAAAAAGAAAAAACAGGGTTGGGGCGGACCTCAGAATTTCAGGCAGTTTGTTCCAAGCTTGTGGTGCATAAAAACTAAAATAAAAACTAAAAGCTGCTTATTTAAGCTGATAAGGCAGAACAAAATTAATCATTTTAGTAAATAGGCCACAATGCACATAACTGTAGACCCTAAAGAAGAATTGATGAACTTGCAAACCAAGAAAAGCAATAAGTCATGAGTATAGTTTTGCATCACAGCAGGTATTCAGGTTGCACAAAGCTGCTGAACGATGCTGAAACAAATCTACATGAGGAAGTCTGCCCCTTATTGGCTGAATTGTTACACTGAAGAAACTGAAACCACTGCAGGATCAAACTTTGGAAGCTACTTTGGAAACACCCATTCTCAAGTTACTGTAACAAGTGAGCTACGTAGCCTACATCAATATGTGTATCAGTATCCAAGTATGGAACTTTGATCAACTCTGACAATGAAAACTCCCTGGACATGGAGTCATGTTTTGACAGCGTTGTGTTACCGTGAGGTGAAGGGTTCTTCAGTAAATTCCTGCCCAGCGGTCTGGCGTCAAACACGGACTTCCAGTCAAGGCTGCCGGGCATCGGAGCGCCTTGCAGGCTCCACTCAGACTCACATCTCTGCTTCCACTCAGACATGGTGCAGACAAAGACTGTGTATCTTACTCTGATTCATCCAGGAAGTCTGTGAGTATTTGTATTCTAGTCTGTAATCTACGCCACACCCCAGTGTTGCAATGGAAGCAAGGCAATGCATTGCACGCTGCTCCCTAACCTCTTAAAGCCACAGTAGTTAAATCATTTAAACACGCTTTCAATAGGAGTCACTACTTACTGTATGGAACGTTCTTATTATACATCCATGGTATGGAAGCCATACAGCTCCATCCATAAAAAACAATGGGTTTTCCATTGGTTTTTGGGAATATTGCAGAAAATAATATCTGTGGCAAACACACATTCATGATACTTACACGTTTTGTTCAGCACTAACCTGTACAGGAGATTGTTGTTGTTAGCATCTGGTTAGCTAGCTGCGCTAACGGATATAATATGCTGTTTGTACAACAAGTGTGGAGAGTTCTCTCCTGTCAGACTGAGAGTCTCTGATAACTACATCTCAGGTAAAGGACTCTCTGAGTGTTTAGTAATTTAAGTTATCTCAGTGGGTCCAAATGGTTTGATCACGATTTATGTAAACACATATTTCCAAGCACACCGGTATAGATATAAAAAAATAAGAGAATACATGAAAAACAGGTATGAAACCTTTCCAATTCATACTATGACAGTAAAACAAAAATACAGCTTAAAAGGGGGGTGATTTGTAAAATATGAATAAAGAAAAAGAAAATCTGTGTACAGTTCTGTTTCATATGGGTGTTGAGAGATGTATCCATAGATCTAGTCTCTTAATTTGGCCTTCAAAGTACACCAGATTGATGCTTTTAACTTCAATATTAAAAAAAGAAAATTTTCGCGGACCCCCCTAGAGGATATTAGGTCCACATCCCACTTAAATTATGTTCACATGGATAGGACACTAAATACATTTGCACACTTTTTATGTCAATATGTTTCTGTTTTCATGCCACAACTGTGCGTGTGCATGCATGCGCGAGTCATAGGTGCGCTCCGGTACTTGTAAAAGTAGCTCTACACCCCTGATTCCAAGTAATGATAACCTTGAGATGAGTAAAATGCTAACTCATTTGTGCACCACTCTATAATACTGAAGATAAAACAGGTGTCTAATGACTAATGAGTCCACATTTCAGACCCAGGGACCACATTTTCTGCATGTCATCATCTCTCTCTTCCCTTTGCATTCTATCTGCCTCTCTGTAATGAAACTCAAAAGAACTGTGTGGGTAAAAACAAATACAAGGCTTTTTTCCTGTAACACCAATCAGTTCATAAAAAATACCTTTATTTTACTTCTCTGTTTATCTATCAATAGCTATATCATTTTTTCTCTCCCATATTTAAAGCAATTGAGGAAAGTATAAAGCTTTATATCCAATAGTCTTAGTCCGTGGGGCTCCACGGAGTTAATTTGAAAGTTATAAGCCAGAAAATAAGTTAAGTATTTTAATTGGAACTCTATTCTATCTTTTCTTAGAATATCATTACAATGACAATGTTATAGATCCCTGAACACACCTTATCACTTATAGAGTGACATCGGTCAGCTTATTGTTTTGTTCCTAGGAACTCCATAGTAACGAGATTATATAGATACTACAGCCCTGAACTTTGCACTGCTTACGTAAATGTACCGAATGCTTTCTATAGGCAGGGGACATTTATTGCACTCAAAATGCAAGCTTTATCTTTTGAAATGTAAATATTTGACATTTACAAAGTCAAACCTATATATATTTATTTCTGTATGTTTTATTTTCAGAATGTTATCTGTTAATAAAATACATAGAAGCTCTGACAAAATAGAGATGAACAACTTTTATCTTTGATGACATAAGGTGCGTGTCGTTTATTTACACAGCTAACAACCATTGAGACAAACGTTGGAAACCATAACTACCCACAATGCATGGCACTCTCCAACTGTAACAGTGTAGTAAGAAGGTAAAACAGATAAGGCTCATAAGATAAAAGCACGTTTACTGCAGACAATGGGGTATTATGTGCACTTCTGATTTTATTGCCATATCAACATAGTTGTGATGTGTGAGCTCATTAATAATGACAGAGAAAGACAAAAATAGTAACATCGCTCAATTGTAAACAACATATTAAACAGTATAAAACAGATAGGTGACATCACTACCCATACAGTACAGCAGTACAGCAGTACAGCAGTACAGCAGCAACATTTAACGACCCATTTGATTAAGTGCTTCCAACATCTGCCCTAATGGATTATTATTGAAGCTGCCAAGTAACCTGTTTTTAGTTTTAAGGAGGCAGATAGCTCTGGAACCTGGTTGTTCTCTCTCTAATTAGTCTTAATGAGTAGGAAGGAAAATAAAAAGGTTGTAGGTGTGAGTCTTTAAGGCCTTTCTTTTTTAGTCTAGCCTTAAAGAGGTCTACTATGGGGGTGTGCCCTGCATTCAATCATTCTGGATGCAGGGCACATCTCTCTGTCCAGTTATTTCCTGTCCCCCGCTGACAGGTTTTCAAACCAGAAAGTTATTATTGTGGGGACATATGGATGCTCTCCCCTTCTGCTTAATGAAACTCCACCAAACCTTCCCCTCTTTTACTGGTACTGTATTGTACTGTAACTACTTCTATATTTTTTTAGGATTGTAAAGATGAGGGTGCCTTCATCAGCTTTATCTGGTCTGACTGTAAACTGTGTTACTGAGCCGATCCTGTTATCCCAGACTTCCCAGTATACAGTACGTACAGTGTCTTGCCATTCATTTACACATGGCTGGTGATCTGCATTGACTTTTTTTTTTTATTCAGCAAGGTCACAGTGGAGGGCAGGATAACACAGCAGATACTCTTCAAATGTCTCCCCCTTGTGGATTATAGCTGTATGTTTGACAGTGCAGACAGTAAACTCAACTTCAACCTGCAACATATTGGTAAAATGTCTACATTACAGTGTGTTACAAACTTGCTACTGCCAATCGGCTTCTTACACCTCAGATGAAGATGTAGAAAGCTCCAACATAATAAAGTAACGGCTGTTTGCTGACATCATGACAGAACATCACACCTTCCATCACTGACTGCAACTCATGTGTCCAGACTTAAACAGATATTTTAAATAAATAAACTCTCTATTGCCTAATGTTTTGGTTTTGTACTTGCTGATTGAATGCACTTTAGATTTGAATAAAACTGTGATGCACGATACCCTAAAGCAGGGCTCTCCAACACGTCGATCGCAAGCTACCGTAGCTCGCGGGCAGCTTTTCAGTAGCTCGCCGCTCGATTATCGATTATAGCGTAGTAAGGTTGCTTCTTGATTTTTTGGCCGCGGCCGGACAATAACGTTTTTTTTTTTTTTCTGTCACACGAATATCAAATTGGTCGGTGAAGCAGAGATCAAGGAACAGACGTGACAGCGGCACAGCGACACCACACACGGAGCATTCTGCTTTCTCCACCAACCCAGTCCAGAACCAACAGCAGAATGACCCGCTCTGAATGAGGCCCTGTAGCTGCCCTGTATTCACTTAATCACTGATTGAGATATGATGAAGCTAACTTAATCTCATACAATCATGGGCTTTATGTAACAGTAAGACAGAGAATGAGTGTGAACCCACATGCACTATTTTAGTTTGTATATGCTGTTGTAAATACTCCTGTTGTCTGCTATGTTCAGACTCAAGTCATGTGTGTGATGCCACATTCAAGACATTCAGTGTCCTTTCTTTAACAGAAGACCTAGAAGTTGCAGAGGTATTAGTTTTTTGTTTTTGAGGATGGAACAATTTCACACACAGATATAGGGAGGACCTATACAATGGATTTATTATGGTTTATAATTTCATGTCAAGACGAAGAAGAAGAATAAAAAGATGGCTGCACTGTTCAGTGTTAATCCTGTGGAGATGGAGATGGAGGTTATAAATCTCCAAAATCATGTTCAGCTTAAGTCTCAGCAAAACTCACAACATTTCTGGAGCCTTGTAGACCCAGACAACTATAAGAACATTCACCAAGCAGCACTGGAAAGGTTTGCTTTATTTGGCTCTACACATACCTTTGTGAAGCAGCTTTTTCAGACATGAATGAGATCTAAATACAGAACAAGACTGACTGATGAACATTTAAATGGCTCTATTAGAGTGGGTCCAGCCGACCCCTCTATGGTGGACTCCATGCAGTGCCAGTCGTCTCACTGACTGTGAAAAAGAGTGAATGCACTTATTTTATACATGTGCCATAAAATGCTTGTAAGGTGGTGATTAAGGACATTTATGTGAATGTTCAGTGATGTACTCACTGTGTGGGCCGTAATAATATGTGAGACATTGTCGTTTTCTTGGACCTTGATGTGAAGTTAAGATTGGTGATAAGCTTTAGGTATTGCAATTTCACACGTGTACAAAAGTATAGCTTAATTCAACTGATGAGGGCTATGTGAATAAATGTAAGCGATGTGATGCAAGTAGCTCTTGGCCACTTTCATTTTTTCAAAGTAGCTCTCAGATGAAGAAAGGTTGGAGACCCCTGCCCTAAAGGCTATGCATAGTATATAGAACGGGATTGGAACCTTAAAGAGAATAGGCGCTTTCACACCGCAGTACTTTTCCCGCTTTAGTTCCGATATAGTTCCGAAATGTTGCGTTCACACCAAAAAAATCCGGTACTAAAATGAGTTAATGAGAACCTTTTTACCCCCTTTTCCGTCCCTAGAGAGCAGGGACTTTCGTGGGAGAAAAAGGTTCCTATTTCTGATTGGCTGGGCGGAATGCAAACCACGCCCCGTAAAACTCCCAAAAAGTTTTGTGAAGCCGCCATTTTATTATCCTCGCATTAGCATTATTAGCATTAGCATTAGCCCAGCGCACAAACGCAGAGAGACTAATTTATGGCAACACAAAAGAAAACATGGGAGTGGTGGAGATGAGGAGGTGTCGGCGTTCTGGCGATTTACTCGGAAGGCTTCAGTAGAAGCTGCTGGGAGTTCCAGCAGCTAACAAGTTCTCAGCAAATCTGGATCAGCTCCGTTGTACCTCTGTTTTTAGAGATGTGGGTAAGAGCTAAAGAGTACTCATGAACTAAGTTCTCATGAACCTTTGTGGGAAAAGTACTGCGGTGTGAAAGCGCCTAATGATATAAATAAATAATATGGACTAAGCAAGTAAAACGCCTGGCAATAAAAAAATTTACTGTGGAAAAATACATGTATTATAAATGAATTAGCGACAGCCGATGACAGATAAACTACAATGCGCGCTATCCTTTGGCTTTTTAACTAATCTTTAAATTGTTGAAATATGTTTTATAAAATAATCTTAGTTGTGTGTTATCTTCAATTCAATAAGTGTTACCCAAATAAAAAAACCCAAAGCTACTGCATACAGTTTAATTATTGTAGATTGTGAGTATACCTTCTATCAGTGTCTGTTTGCTTGGCTAACTCTGTACAACATTTGAATGCTAAGAATGAATAATGTGGATTCTTTTTATGCTTTAAACCACTTGGAAGTTTTAAGGCTTTAATGTCTTTATACAATAAGGTAAAGACAATTGAAATGCAGTTGTAGCCCCATTCATGCCACACACAAAATAAATTATCATAACCAAATAATCTTTTTTTTGTATTTAAAATAAATCGAATAGAATAATACAGTCAAATAGGCAATACAAAATAACAAAGTAGTTAACAATTATGACAAATTTAAGAAGTTGCAGCAGATGGATGTTTTACATATTGAAAACTGCACATACAGCTTGATGTTATGAAGGTTAACTTATAGTTCAGCTGTCCACCATGACATAAGAAGGAGGCAGAGCCCGAGTCAGGAGGGTGAATGTTTGGCAGAGAGCCAGAGAGGCAGCAGGGGGCAGCAGACACTGTCCACAGAGCCAACTGCTGCAGAAAACACCCTCTGCCATAGTAACATAGTTCTTACACACAGTACACAACAGCGGGGGGCGTACTAAATTAAAATGCAAAAGCTTTGCTGTTAGAGTCTTTTTTGATAGTGCAAAAAGGACAGCTGACTGTAAAGTTGTGTAACAGACATTCAGTAATATGATCTCAGCTTCCAATTGTTAGACATGTGTTACTGTAATGTACTGACAGGTGTTTAAAAAATGTAGTGTAGACTTCTTAAAACCCTAAGGATTAGTGGCAGTAACAGAGTCTGTTTTTAATGTTTTATAGCTCAACGCCATTAAAATAGAAAAGTAATACAACAAGTAGCATATGTGTGGAGACTGCTCTATTTATATTGCACAAATTACAACCTAGAGGCTTATTTACTTGAAAACTGTTTTTGAGCACTTCATTGCAGACATATATGGTGTGATAAATTCCCCACCTGCTTATGTCAGTATGCAGTTGGCACACCTGTTGTCTACCCTCGTGCTCTTGTGCACTGTGGGTTTACTGACCACTGTTTGTTGGAGGACAGTGTCAGCATCAGCCTGTTCAATGGACTGTCAGCTGTGAGGAGTACCACCTGCTTTAAGTTGATGAAGAAGAATCCTCTCTAATAATATTACTACTGTTGTGTTGTATAATTTCTTCTTGAGCGTATATTTGCAAACTTTTTTTTGTTTATTTAAACATTGACAGGTTTACAGAACACAACAGATTTGATAGATAAAATGCATAATGACAATGCTGAACTGGAATGTACAAACACAATGCACTGAAAATAAAACATCTATTGTTCCCATGCCAGACAGAGCTCTGCTGTTATTGTCCTTAAAGACCCAGTGAAGTGTGCGCCGGTGCATGATCTGTTATGCTAATACGTATAGTAATGACCAAAATTGTCCATTGGAACCCATATCAAAGATGTTGGAATAGCAACGAATTTGACGAGTTGGAATTTTCCGCTGGGAAATCCGCAGTCGACCTCCGCCTTCGTGGGCGTGGCTTGCGATCTACTGCGTGACGTCAGAAGATGGGCTCAGCCGAAGTGTTTACATTCACCACCGTTCATTTTGTCTCTGTTTCAAAGTGGAATTTACCAACGTTTTTGAGCGAGTATTTTATTGGAAAGTGTTTCGCAGTCGACTGGAAGTGATTGCCAATCGAGGAAACCTGACAATGGAGGCGACAGTGAAGAAAAAGGGAGGAAAAACACACGGGAAGCGATGCATTGCCGCTGGCTGTGGTAATGTCAATTCTGCCGAAGTGGCGATGTTTCTGTTCCCAAAAGATGAAGGTGAGTGGCTGGTGTCATTGTTTCGTAGATTCGTAGATTGTTTATGAAAAATAAAGGCCACTGTGTTTGTGTTTACTAACAAGACTATCATGGCGGCGGCAGAGCTCAAGTCGAGTTTCTCCGCCTGGAGATATTCTCACTATTTCACTTTTGTCGAGCACAAAGAAAAGAACGTTTTAGTTAAATGTAAGTTGTGTCTTGGCGGGTCAAAGATCCTATCGACTGCCCAAAACAGCAATTAAAATCTGTTGAAACATCTGCAGAAACAACATGCTGGGACGAAGCTAGTAGCTAAGACCACAGACCCAGACTCATCCGACGCCACTCCACCTCCACCTAAGCAACAGCGGCTGGATTGGCACTTTGAAACATATCTTTGTGTTTGTGTTTGTATAGACCACATTGCTTAGCAGAGTTCAGTGATGCAAATGCATGTCAAGTTGATCAACAGGTTGTATTATTCTCCGATGCAATAACAGTACTGAAATGAAGGCTACAGTATAAGGGCATTAATGGGTGCCCTTTTTTAAGTAACTAAAAAGTTACTTTTCACAGTAACGCATTACTTTTTGGTGTAAGTAGTGAAGTAACTAGTAATTGTAACTAGTTACTGGTTTTCAGTAACTAGCACAACACTGCATGTGAACATGAATGTTGCATCATGCTATGAACAGATGAATGTATGATCAGGTGATGGCTAATCCTGTGTGTAGATCTACTCTAGATCTATGACAAAATATTGTCCTCAACTAAATTGACTTCCATGGCCACTTTCCTCATCTATCCTGTCCGAAAAGCTGTCAAAATCACTCATTTCTCTCGCACCAGTATCACTTTCCGAAGGCTCCGCCATGTTTACAATCACAACTGGGCCCATCTTGTGATGTCACAGCCGCTATCGTCTGCAGCAGCGGTAGGCTCAGACGGCCGTTCACAGGATGAAAAATTTGCGATGTTTATCTCGTCCCTCGCACTTCCTAAAAAATTATTTTAGCCATGAACAGGTACAATTATATGTAAGAAATTAAACTGCCATTTCATTTTGGCGCAAAAAAATGCACTTCACTGGCTCTTTAAGCAATCATGTTTTGAGTTGAAGAAAGGACTCTAACGTTTATACAACTGAAATAGTTCTTCTCTTGAATAAAAGCTGAGAGCTTCAAGATGAATACATCTCCTGGCACAGATGATGAGTTTTAATAGATTTTGAGGAATATTTTGGGGATTATCTGACCAAAATGCATGATGCAGAATCGATGTTTACTGTCTTAGCAATACTGAGAGGTAATGTATGTGCCTTCCTTTATTTTGCGCTTAATACAAACCTTTGATACATTAGTGTTAATCGTAATCTATGAATTATCTTAAGTATAAGTCGTTTTTCTATATTAGTAGTAAAACATTGGGATAGGTTAAGCCACATATCACCCAACTTTTACTCCTCAAAAGTCACGATTGCATTGTCTGCTGCTGGTACTGTCGTCAGTTTCTCTAAACTGCATACTGTAGCTATTACACTGACAATTAAATAACTGATACAACCCCCTTTCAAACAATCAGAAATATTATTTTGATTAAGAAGTATTATAACTCACCTACTGGTCCGCGCTTTGATATTGAATTCATAGGACTTTGTCCATTTGCAGAGAGTTATAAGGGAAGAACATTTTAGAGTCCTTGCAGCCTCTCAAACTTAACTAACATACATCTGGGAGGGTTCAGGGCTTTGGCCTTAAAGGTCACCTATTATGCAAAATGCACTTTTTGATGTCTTTTATACATAAATATGTGTCCCCGGTGTGTAAAGAGACTCACAAAGTGTCAGAAAATACAACCCTGTATAATACATACAATGGCACTGTTCTAGCGGTAAACACTGAAGAAAGAACATGTCAAGCTATGTGCTATCAGAAACAATACGCAATGTGTTTTGGAAGTAATATGGTCTGTGTTTACATTAGCAAGCATCGCTAACACTCAGAGCTAACGCTGTACTGGAGAGTGGAGAGAGTATGTGTAAAGAAGCCAGATATAAAAGATACTGTCCTTGTGGTAAACTCGCGAGAGAGAAAGCATTTGAGCTCCATACTGTTTCAGAAATAATCTTTGATGTGGTTTGGAACATAATATTATGTTTAATCATAGCAGCGTTTAGCTGAGTTTCTGTAGACAGCCTTCTCTTCACAGAGCTCACTGCTTGCATGCAGACGCTCCAAAGGGGTGTGGCCAGCAGCAGCTCCAAAGGAGCCTGGCCAGAAGCAGCTCCGTTACAGACCCAGAATCAGCACTTCTCTAACAGGGCTGAAATAGAGCGGTGTGAGGCATGGTCGATCTGTTTGGTATTTTGAGCAAAACACTTCAGAGACATGTTTTGTATAGATATGGCCCTATAATATATTGTTAAAATAGCATAATAGGTGAGCTTTAAAGTGAAGATTGGAAGAATATATATTTAATGTAATTATATTACTGAATTTAATTATCTCAACTCTGTCGGAATGAAAGATGATAAATAAAATGAACCGTCAAACACAATTTTATGTAGCCTATCATGTTTTTTTGCCATGATACAGACTTTTTTGCAACAGAGATGTTAATTTGTGGGCCTGTTCTTGTTGTTTTTTGGTATGGTCTGTGAATTTAATCGACCAGCCACCTGTCTACAGTATATTTTATTATAATATTATATATTCACGTCAGTTAGCAAGCTTGGTTGCTTAGCTTGGTTATTAACGTCACAGAGTTCACACTCTGTGACACACACTGAATTCAAAAGAAGTAGGTTTCAGCTTATTGACGTTTGACCAAATATCAGGAGCCAGGATATAGTATCCTCTGCTGCTCTAATTTTGACCATTTAAAAATATTAAGTCATAGAGTTAAGGTATTAGTGTCTAATACCTTAATTCTATATAAGTGATAAACTAAAACAAATCCCCGGAATACCACTTTCAGATACGAGAAGTGCCAATAAAAAACCTGAAACCAGCCGATTTAAAGTATGAAAATCATGGGTAATTGTGAAAGCAACCTTGTGCAACACAAACTGAGGACAAACCTATTTAGGTGAATCTTCTGGCCTTCACTGTATTTTTTCCCCAGGGCTATGGCACTGGGCCAGGTGTGGATGCATGTAACATTGCACCGTACACCATGTGCACTGATCCACGGTTACACACTGTACTCCACGTCTCTTTATTCATTCAGATGCACTGACACATATATGATATGCTTAAATACATATTTTCCAACTGGAGCACATTGTGGTCATGTGTGTACTCCAGTTAATCCTATTGAAAGGGCTATATCTATTTACATTGCACAGTATGTGCATGACTCACTTATTAATACAGTGTTGAAGGAATGAGGTTGAGGACAAATGCCACATCCCTTATCTCAGTATACCTACTGCTTTAAGGAATGGAGTGTACACTATTAGTTTAGTTAAAATAAATAATACTAGGTTAAACCTAATATTTTGTATCTAAACTTAATATTATTGCTTCAAACTAACCTAATATAGTTATGTAAAATCTGTTGACATAATACATCTAATTTAAGTCAACATTTCAGTTTTTTTTGTGTATAATTCTGCTGCACATCTTTAAATATATATTCATTATGGTGATAAATAGTGTGAAAAGAAAGCTATTGTTCAATATTTCCATAAAGAAATAAATGGTATAATATTTAGCTCTCCTGTTGTTATTTAACCTGATTCAAAATAAATCCAAATTTTTTGCAGCAAAACAGCACTGCAATGATCATACTTTTTACAAAGTCTAGTGAATGGGTTCCACTGTATGGGGCCAAAGCTTGGAGATGTTGGGACAAATCTGAGATGGAGATAACTGACTCGATGAAATTGAATCTGGGTCCTGGGTGGGAGGGGGCTCCTGTTTGACAGGGTGCAGATGGACCTCCAAGCCTGTGATAATTATAGCCTCCCCCTGATCACACTGTGTACACGTGACCCAGGCAGCTTTAATTTCAATGGAGTTAGACCAAACACCAACTCTCCAACAGGACTGCAACAAGTAAACCACCCAGGTCTGCAAAAAAACAAACACTGCCTGCATTATATCCAATTTAGCCAATTTATAATCTGCATTGCATCATTCAGATAGTTTTTCATCAGTCAGCAGTGATTTCAGACTTTAGGTAGTCTCCTAAAATAAACATAAGCAGTATTCTTTTATTTCAACTCAAACCTATATATGTATATTTTGAAAATGTTAAGGAACATGTATTCCCATGAATGTTGCTGAACTGAATCTCTCGGCTAGTTCTCTAAAGACAGGTGTTGTATTTAATGTCAGAGAGAGGCTCTAAATATAGTCAGCCATAAAGGTGTTATTTAAAGAGGCTCAGTTGTGATGATATATGGTTGCCTAGCACATAATGATACTTATCCATGTTTTATTTTAATTGTTTCCTAAAGAAGGGACTGCAGACAATTGTCACTACCTTTGGTAAAGCTATTGAAATTAAACATTTTCCCCATTCCTGACCATGGTGCTAAGGTGCTAACCTAATACTCAGGGTGCAGCACTGGACGCAGCTGCAGCTTGACACTGTGCTATTCTGACACAGGTCAGTGCACTGACACTGATTCCTGTCTTAAGAGTGAAGCTGTGCATGTTTCAGAGAGTCCTGCAAGGCTTCAAACTAATGCTCACTTCCTCCGACATACACTGCGGGATAAGAAGACAGAAAATGTTGAAATTCAACACTCTAAGGTTTCAGAAAATTCAATCCCGCAAACTATTTATTGGACCATTTAAAAATACTCACACCCACCATTTCATGGCAAACCCATGGTGTACCTGTCAGTTAATAAGTGCTGAAGCTGTAATGCGTGAACATTTTATTGGCCTGATGACAGTCTCAGGGAAACCTCCTTGCCAACATGAGCAGAAGGCCCATCATAATGTCACAGCCCTGTTGCATAACTGTTCTAGACTGACATTATTCAATTGCTCTGGGTTAAATGGCAGCGGCCAGCCGCTCTCTCTGGGGTGTCATTTGCAGGTGATACCCCTTCCTTCTGGAGAATTCATTTAGTTAGCTAAACTTTTATGAGACTTACTTTAAAATATACCTGAAATGTATAAATAAATGTCTCTTCCAATGCTGGCATCCAGTGCTTAAAAAATATGGCAAAAATATACCATATTGCTTGCAAGATTGTTTCACTTGCACTATTTTACTATCTTATTTCTTTGTGTTTTAGGTATATTACATACATACTTAGGTTGCACTGTTGGAGCAGTAGTTATTGGACTACATTTATATTGCACTTTTGCAGTCTTTGCAACAACTCACTTTTACATATACACGACACGTCATTCACCAATTCACACATTCATGCAGAGGCTGTCATACAAGGTGCAAAACTAACATTCACACACACTCACACACACATTCACAGACCCCGCTGGCCACTGTTGGCCATGCCATCGGGAGCAATTTGGTCTTCAGTATGTTGCCCAAGGTTGAGTTTTTTTTACAGCAGGGCTGGGGATCAAACCACCGATCTTCCAATTGGTGGAAGACCGATCCACCTCCTGAGCCAAAGCCACACCTCTGATATGACAATGAAGCCCATGAATCTTGATTAAGACAAACAAGTTTTGCAGAAAAAGGTGACATATTGGAGCCTGGGGGGGTTGTTGGAAACCTGCACAGAGACTCATTTGGTGACCTCTCTCTTGGAGGAGGACAGGCAGAAGACAGCTGTGTAACAGGAGATGGGATTTCATATCAGGGCAGGGGCTCTGTGACCAGCTGACCCTCCACTCGCCTACAACTCTGGACCCTGGCGGCACCAAAAGCAGAAGAAGAGTTAAGAGAAAATACAACAGGAGTAGAGTGAAAGAACATACATGCGTGACAAATAAGTGGCATAGTTGGGTTGGATATGAGGGAGGGAGGGGCTGGCTGTTCAGACTGGTTGGTAAAGTTACCGGGGACTGGAAGGAGCAGGTGTGAGCCGGTCAGCTGCCTGTCAGAGACGCCTGGGACACCCCACAGAGACAAAGCTGCCTGCTGGGGTGGCCCCCCTCTGGGAACAGTGCCTGTGATAACGCCCCATTTAAACATTTAGTACAACTTAAGCGTTTAAGCATTTCTTATGCTTGCAGGATTATATCACCAGTAGTGTCATCATAAACTTTGTCTCCAATTGCGAAAAATTTTGATTTGATAATTTAATATTACTTTGGGTGCAGATTTACTAGTTCGGTGTCCCTTAAAAAGGTGGGGGTGATGTAGATGGTCAAAAACATTTGGCAGGTGTTGATCCCTGTGGAAAAAGTTTCTTACTCTGATAAAACTGAAATGTTAACTTTAATTAAAATCTCAACAAATGTCACATTATTGTATAAGGTTAGTTGAAAACAATAATAATAAGTTGAACCTAATAATTATTTAATATTATTGCTTTTAAATAACCTAATACAGTTATGGAAATCTGTTGACTCAGTGCATTTATTTAAAGCGTTGCAGGCTGATTGACTGTATTATTGCACAACCTATTAACAATTCAAATACACATTTGAGTTGAATTCACTTCACTAAAAGAACACAAATCTGTATTGAAGCAATGCCTGAAGCAGCTGCAGAGCATAAGCATTGGTAAAATAGTGTGAGACATTGGAGAGAATGTGGAATCAAAGAAGCGAGGCTAATGAAGCTAATGTCAAAAATGGCATCATCTTTCTTCTTCAACGTTCCATGTGATCGTCAGTATTCCCATCAGAGATTCAATGTCTGATAATTGCCATATCAATTAGAGCTCGACTGAGCGTGTGGGTGTCGACATAGAGAGGGTGCACACACCAAACAAAACAGTGCCCTCTAGTACTATCCAATACAATAGCTTGGTCTCTTTTCTCTTCCTCTTTCAGGAAGAAACCAGCAGAGTGGAGGTCATCAGAAGGGTTAGACTGCCTCAATCTAGTCTCCTTTCTAAGTTTTCAGAACGCAACAATCATCAACACACTGATGATACTGTTTTCACTGATTTTGACAACTGATGATAAGCTGCTGTTGTTGTATATAGTGTATCCATATTTAGCAAAGTGCAAAACTGACCTCTTCCTTCAGAGGATCATTACTCTATTACATCATCAAGGAGGACCCTAACCTAAACCCTAACCCTAATTACTCATCATCATAAGGGATCGATGAAATGGACATACTTGACATTTGTCCGGCCACACACAGTATTAGTCAGATATAACTCTGATTTCCATCTGCTGGATAAAGTATTTATCTGAACAGCAAATCAACATGGCACCCATTTGCAGTCTTTCCCCCTTCACGCCTCACACAAAGACCCATGATCTCCAACGCCAAAAGTGAAGCTCAGCTTTTTTCAGTTCCTTCAAGTCCCCCCCAACACCACCTCTGACTTACCCTTGTGACCCCCCCCCCCCTCAGATACACACCATTTGGTGTTATCTATGGGCCAAGGGTGGGGGGTGAGGGTATAGCAGCAGTGGCCGTCTTGGATGTCTGAAATGTAAATGCGTCCCTTTCATAAAGTGTTCAGTACGGTGGGTCTTGCCAATAAGGGCGCGGCAGGCACTAAAATGGACAGCCAATGGCTGAGGGTCTTCCCGGTATATAAACAGGGGGCAAAGCCTTTCAGAGTTGGGTGACCCTATTTTGGCTGTGTTGAACAGGATCTGATCCCAAGGATTGTTACCTCTTTCTTGTCTGCTGTGAAGGTAAAGAAATATCACAGAGATTATACCTTTGTAGTTAGGAGGTGGTGCAGATATTTGGAGACATATTCGGAGAACTATTCAAACAGTTAGATGGAGAAAATTAATTGTTTTTGGCTTTTTACCTCTGTGATGAAGAGTTTGGAACTCAAAGACCCTCAGGAAATTGAAGGATAAATGCACAACATTTCCGGATGTTTGCATCCATATGATGCTTTTTAGGATATAGAGACCTACTGGGTATCAGAGGTCATTCAATTTGGACAGTTTAGTCCTATTGATGATATTAAATGAAAATATGCAAGAACATGATGTTTTAAAGTAGATGTAGCTGCATTGCGGTGCATTAACTTATCAATACATATAGTTATTTTCCCTGCAAATGGTTCTTTCCTTTGGACGCCGATTTATGGGGACAGGTGTTTCACAGATAAGAGTAAGAGACCACCTGAACTTAAGTCATTACATTTCAGCTATTTAAGAGTCACATTTAAAGATGGCATTTTGGGATTCAAACGTACAAGATAATTGCTCCTGCGATAGAGATGATAAGTGCATCAAAAATGTTACTTTGTTAAAAAATTGGCTTATTACCAAAATGCTACACTGCAGTTCGCTACAGATGGTATTTCATTTGATGTTGTACGTGCGTCATTGCATGCGTCAGTCAAATATAAAGTTAATCAGAAGTGATTAAATCTGGTTGGAGCATGATGGCATGGACTGAAGGGAAGAAATGGGCAGCTGCTAAGACTTCTGTAAGAAGTTCAGCATAGTGACAACTTTAAGTGATGCACTAAGTGTCTGAATATGCACAGTAAGTGTTGATATAAGTGATACAAACAAGGTTTTTTTTAAATGGGATGCATATCTAAAACATGACAGGCAAACACTTGCATATTTATGTGTCAAAATGTAAATTGGAGAACTGGGGTTGTGCGTGTAAGAATTAAAATACTTCTTGTACATGTGAAGGACATTTAAAAAAAAAAAAAAAAGGGTATGCCGTCAGATGTTCTGATGCTAAAAATACACAGCCAACACATGCTCCACCCCCAACTCTATTTCAATGGGACATCTGAGCCGTCGAGAATTGAGTGACACTTGTTACCACGATTCCTCGGATTCCACTAAACCTCTGCAGCTGTCTTGCAAAATATCCAATAACTCCAAAGTTTTGTTTTTGTGGATGTTCAGATCACCTTCACAGATAGTGTCAGATTAGAATGAATTGTTTTTCATAATCCAAAACCTCTGTTCAAGTTAATTCATTCTGTGTTTTCCTGTCTTTGCAGTGTTAGAAAGCAATCATGCCTTTCGGTAACACCCACAACAACTTCAAACTCAACTACAAGGTTGAGGATGAGTTCCCCGATCTGTCCAAGCACAACAACCATATGGCAAAGGTGCTGACCAAGGAACTGTACGGCAAGATTAGAGACAGGCAGACACCTAGTGGCTACACCCTGGATGATGTCATCCAGACTGGTGTCGACAACCCTGGTGAGTCAAGAGAGACACCTACATTTAGATGAAACAAAATGATCAAATAAAACCTGAAACTTGTCTCACAGTCTCATCTTCTAACATCTGCTTTCCTCCATGTCTCCAGGTCACCCCTTCATCATGACTGTTGGCTGCGTTGCTGGTGATGAGGAGTCCTACGAGGTCTTCAAGGATCTGTTGGACCCCATCATCTCAGACCGTCATGGTGGATACAAGCCCACTGACAAGCACGTGACCGACCTGAACTTCGAGAACCTGAAGGTGAGAAACAAACACTAGATGGATAAGACTATAGCATGTGAAACTGAACACTACACGGGATCATTTAATTGATTTGCACAACTTTAAAAAGACTAATAGTAACTTATCACCTGGTGATGCTCACTGCTGTACATTTGTGGCCTGTTTTACTTCATAATCACACTTGATCATTTTCATTAGGGTGGTGACGACCTGGACCCCGCCTACGTTCTGTCCAGCCGTGTGCGTACTGGCCGCAGCATCAAGGGCTTCACCCTGCCCCCCCACAACAGCCGTGGCGAGCGCAGAGGCATTGAGAAGCTGTCCGTTGAGGGTGAGTTATTATTAGTTTTAGTGCATACGTATGCAAAGGGTTGTGTAGGCTGGGTTAGGATCAGAGTTGGGCTGTTTTGAGGGTAAGAGAAGTATATGCTTCCCTTCTTTTAATGCTCGATCATGTCATGTCAAGAATGAAGAAGCTTCCATTGCTTAGTCTTTCCTGTTTAGATGGATCACAACAGCTGGTTACAACTGTGCATTTGTCCCTGCAGCTCTGACCAGCCTGGATGGCGAGTTCAAGGGAAAGTACTACCCCCTGAAGTCCATGACTGATGCCGAGCAGGACCAGCTGATCAACGATCACTTCCTGTTCGACAAGCCCGTCTCTCCCCTGCTGACCTGCGCTGGAATGGCCCGTGACTGGCCCGACGGCAGAGGCATCATGTGAGTGTGACCAATAATACGATTTTTTTTTGTTGTTGTCAGCAGCATGTTAAAACAAGAAATTGCACGTGACAATAAAGAGTAGAAAATAAACAAACATAACATGTAAATATCTCAAAATAGAACAGAACTAAAAAGTAAAATATATACACGTTGACAGTGAAAGTTCAAAAATCTGTAGACTTTCTGTCAAATAAACACTATGAAGGGGCAAATTACAGCTAACAACATTTAAAAGTAGGATATTATTTACATTAAGTGTGCAAGGAATAGCATATTATATTCAAAATATATCTAAAATGTACAGTGTGAAGAAAAGTCCAGTTATAAGTTATAATGCTGAGCAGACCAGCTTTGAAACACTTGAAACTCTCATTAAGGATTATGTTTCTCCAACAACTGTTTACTGATCCTTTGCATCCATCTTTTTGCAGGCACAACGACAACAAGACCTTCCTGGTCTGGGTGAACGAGGAGGATCACCTGCGTGTCATCTCCATGCAGCAGGGCGGCAACATGAGGGAGGTCTTCAAGCGTTTCTGCGTTGGCCTGCAGAAGGTAGATATAAATAAAAACAGGGTAAAAACAAACTGAGTTTGGATCACTGCTGGACGTTTCTCTGACTCTTCCCTTTACTCATTTTCCAGATTGAGGAGATCTTCAAGAAGCACGGACACGGCTTCATGTGGAACGAGCATCTCGGCTACGTCCTGACCTGCCCCTCCAACCTGGGAACCGGCCTGCGTGGTGGAGTCCACGTCAAGCTCCCCAAGCTGAGCGTGCACGCCAAGTTCGACGAGGTCCTCAGCAGGCTGCGTCTGCAGAAGCGCGGCACAGGTACAAATATCCTCCACTCTTCAGTCTGCACAGAAAAATGTAAAGGTTTACTTTATTTAAGTGTATTATGTCAAATCACATCACTGTATTAGGTTAGTTGAAAGCAATATTATTAAGTTGAACCAATATTTTTTATTTCAACTTAATATTATTGCTTTCAACTAACCTAATAGGTATGTGAAATCTGGTGACATAATACATTTCATTAAAGAAAACGTTTTTTCAGTGTGGAAGAACCATGAGGATCTGACATTCTGCAGCATTCTGAGCCAAAACATGGGATGTATAATCTGACCCTCATCTCTTTTCTTCATCCTCTCCAGGTGGTGTGGACACAGCCTCCGTGGGTGGTGTGTTCGACATCTCGAACGCTGACCGTCTGGGCTCCTCCGAGGTGGCCCAGGTGCAGCTGGTGGTTGATGGTGTCAAGCTGATGGTTGAGATGGAGAAGAAGCTGGAGAAGGGAGAGGCTATCGACAGCATGATCCCCGCCCAGAAGTAAAGAGGGACAATCTTGCATTTACCTCACGACCATTCATGTGCAATGGAGCCAGCTGACGGGCGTGCAGAGGAGACAGAAGCTCACCAGAGACTATTGACTCTGCTCGCCTGTGTCTTCCTTCCAGCTTTTTGGTTCCTCTGCCATCCTTCTTTTTTCTCTCGTTCTCCTGTGTTGGTTGGTAACATCCTGGGATCAGCCTCCACTGAGCTGGGCTCGCCTAGCAGACGTGGTATCACCTACTTTTTCTTATGAAAAGTAATGATTATTGACGCTGTTCATATTGCTCAATAAAAAAAGTACCCCATGAAACAACTAAATTGATCATTTTGATGATTTGTGTGGCAACATGAAAATAAGAAATAACAGTCACAGTTTAATCTTCATATATTAATACTTACTTTGCCAGAATATCAAAAGCCATGACCAAATATTCAGATTGAGACACCAAAATAAAGAAAAAAGATGCCAACATCAGTGAATTTTATTAATCTTCAGCTCCATGTTTTCCTTATAAACCACAACCACTCAATCTAACTTTACAGTTTGTTTCTGAAGGGAGGAATTAAACAGCAGAGCAGTGTAAAATTACTCATACAGGTCAAACTGTGTGTGTTCTTCAGTCTCTTCCTTTTGCATAAAACATTAACTGTTTCCAAAATCAGTTTTGAAATGACAGTGCATGTTAAATACTGCGCCCCCTGGGGTCTTAATACTGTACCAACCACCATCTAAACCAGACCAGGGACACACTGTCTCTGAGCAGGTACACACACGTTTACTCAACAACATTTTCAAGAATTTTTCACAGTAGATTCCACCTTAAGAAAATGTTCATCCGTCTTATACTAAGAGTGAGTTGTTACACTAAGTTATTTACTGTTGAGCTATTATCACTTCAATATTTTCCACCGAATGTTTTCGCAAACAACCTGTTCATATTTGCCTTCAGGAGACAGTGATGTGACATTTCTATGGCTTGAATGCAACTCAACATTTTAGGGACTTATTGGGATCGGTTTAAATTCAAGTTGGAATAGAAGCAACGGCACAATTTATTCCCAATGTAAGGGTCCTTGCTGAATCTACAACTGAATATTTGTATCTTCACACTGCACGTCGTGATACTTTCCAAGGCATGTCTCAATACTTGTCAGAACTCAGAAACCCATCTTGAGTGTACTAAACCTATCCTCTAGCAAACAAGGTGGAGTGAAATCACTGCATTTCACCACAGCCTTCCTGTTTGATTTTGTGAGCGGGGAAGGGCCAGGTGCTACATTTAGCATAATTTCCTCGTATTAATTCATGTCTATAAAACAAACTAGGTGTGCATCATGTTCAATTTTTTCCCCTAAAACCCAAACTCTGAAGTCATGCAGGATTGCAGGTTGGTTTTGTTTCCCATTGTCACTGACAGAATCTGTTTTAAACTAGAATTACTTCCCTTGCTCTAGCTATAAATAAACCTTGAGCTCTAAGATATATACTATATTCATATATTATATACAGCCATCAACTGACTGATATAAATCCTGTTTTTTTTAAAAATGATATCATTCTAAAAAATAAATAAAGTACCTGTGCAAATATCCACAAATTGAAGTGTTTCACATTTAAGACATTGGCGCCCTCCAGTGGCTACTTCTCGGTATTACCTGTACAGGTACACTGGAAGGAGCTGATTCAAGTCAAAGCAAAGTGCATTGAGGTCTATATTACCTAATGCTAATATACACCACAATGAGAAACGTCCAGGGAGAGGACAAGGACAGACTCCTGGTGTCCATATGGGTGTCTGCTTCTTACCCTGGGGGGACAGGTCGACAGCCCCCCCCCCTGTTGGGCTTCATCAAACAGCACACACTAACAGGACTGAGGAGATGTCATACATGGGTCTACAATGTGAGATTGTGGATGATGGCCGAGTGTTTCTCAAACGAAGAGCTGAGGAGAGCCACATGTTCATCGTGACGATAGAAAAAGGTCGGTGGTACATACCAAGGTGGTGGACAGCTAAGGTTGGCGTCCCTTTAAATGTAGGGAGTCGGGGGGGGGGTTCTGATGGGTGGGGTGTTTAGGGTCACCATGAGCAAAGCCACAACTGAGAGATAGTATTAACAGTAAATCAGCAGCCAAACATGATCTCTGTAGCCTACGTAAATATCACAGTACGTTATTCAATAAAAACAGGGAGGGAGAATAGAAAGCCGTCTCAGTGTTTCTGTCACTCTCTATTTTTCTTTAACATTAAATATGAAGGCGCTGGGGGTTGTTCACTTAAAAGGCAACAGGACTAACAAGAAGAAAACACTGTGCACTGCCTTCATCGTGCCTTACCAGATTCAGAACCCCCCCCTCCTGCAGACCAGACACCGAAAGAAGAGGGTGGACATTAGAAGTGCATGTTTCTGTGTATGTGTGTGTAAAGGTGTGTGATCTGAGAGGTCTCGTTGTTAGCTTTTGGTGTTTCCCATCAACATACTGAGAAGCCTGAGGTGGGATCACATGGCACAGAGCAAAGAATTCCACTGATAATAAACCAATCCTACAGTACCTCAGGTATTCTAGGGAGGGAAAGCGTATGGATTTGGCGAGGGCTTGGTCTGCACAACCACCACGTTTGTTTAAATCACCTGAAACAGTGGGGGGCTTCTGTTTAGAAAGATATTCTCAAGTATGTCACGTCTGCAGTATAATGCTTTTGAAGAAAGGTATGAGATGAAAAAGGGGGGAGGGGTCATCAAGTCTAAATGCTTTAACCAAGTCTTACTGACCGGCACTGACAGACACCCAGCCAATCAGAGAGCAGCACCTGTGCATGTAGTCTTTAAGAGAAAAAAGGCATTCAATGAAGATGGTATTGAACTTATATAACACTATGCAGTGGTGTAAAGTAACTAAGTAGATTTACTCAAGTACTGTACTTCAATACAATTTTGAGGGACTTTAACTTTAATTCAGTATTTCAATTATTTGCTACTTTGCACTTCTACTCCACTGCAATTCAGAGGTGAATGGTGTACTTTTACTCCACTACATGTATTTAATATATTTAGTTACTGGGCCAATCTGCAGAATGAGTACTGTTAGTTTTGGTACTTTAAGTACCTTCCACCTTCTGACCTTATACTATTTAGCTAAATCAGCTGTATAGATTTAATGTTGATATCAGTGTAGAAAGAATGGCACCAACATATTCTCTTTTTCTTGTTTGTATAATGTTTTTGCAAACCATGGGGTTTGTTTCCCAATTTGAAATGTCTGCTAGTCCCATACAGAGAAGTTAATGTGATTGAGTAACGGCATTCTATTGGTTCATGAAGCGGAAGAGGCCCCTGTGATTGGCTGTTTCAAAGGCCTGTCACCCCTCTCCCACTGACCTTAATCCAGTGCACTCGTCACTGATGTATGTTCGCTAATCGAAGCAATGCAACCCTGTGTGGCTACTGTGTGATCACTGAGTCGGACCATATCCACGATTGTGCATCTTGTTGTCCCTAGGTGATGACGAGTCAGCATATAATCATTGGTTAGTGGAAAAATGCTGTGACGTATAAAAGAAGAAGTTAGAAGAAGGAGATGGCTGGTCAGGAGATGCCGTTTGTGAATGTGACAGTGGGTAAAAACAAAGACCAGAGCAATAAATAACAAAATAAAGAGTCATTATGGCTAGAGGAGCAATACAAAATATTCAACTAGTATCCATCTGATCCAGGTCCAGTAGGTGCAGTTGCTCAGCTGGCTGAGCTGGGGGGTTGATTGGATGGAAGGGGGGGGGGCCCTCAGTCTGTGTGACTTTATGGGCCAGGTGTGTGTGTGTGTATTTGTGTGTGTATTCGTGTGTATTTGTGTGTGTGCAGGGGGGGTAGTCATGAAAGAGACAGAAGTCTTTTCTTCCGGGTCCAGCCCCTCGCCTATTATTTTCTCCAATATTTCCAACCCCCCCTCCCCTAGCGCAGTCACATCCACCCTCATTCACGCAAAAACACACACTCAAACACACACTCAAACACATCCTCCAATCAAAGTTCAAGGTCCTTGGAGATTTGGGTGGCAATGTCCCGAAAAGCTAGCGGTGTCCCCCAGAGTCTCGTGTAGCGCACCCCGTTAGAAGTCTCCGAGGTGCCTGTGGAGAGATGGCACACCTCGGCCTCGAAAGCAACGCGGCCCCCCGCCACCCCGTGGCTGCAGGAGAGCAGGAAGGGGCCGGCGTGGTGGACCTGGCAGCCACAGCCGAGCGCCGCCTCCCGCAGAGCCAGAACCACCTCCGCAGGGTCCCGCCGCACCCCCCCCCTCAGATCCCAGCCACGTCCGACGGCCCGGGGCTCGGACGCTTTTTGATACCCAGGTAGATGGCAACTGGGGAGAGGGGGGGAAATCAGAAAAATGTTTGATGCTTATTTTTGGAGATATTCATTGATCTGTTTGATTCAATCAGAATCAAAAAGCCTTTATTCGTCCTACAGTAGGGAGATTTACAGAAGGCAGATAAAAAGGCAAAAGGAAAAATAGCAGACTTAATTATTAAATAAAAAGTGAAGCAAATGTTATTAAGAATAGAAGCAAATAAGAACACCATGTTAAAAAATAAAGTAGCATTTTTTTTGTTTAAGTAAGTGAACATATTAAAGTTTTGTACGAGCCGGTTAAAAAACATATATATATAAATTGTAACAAAAAAAGGAAATTGCACTTATCTGTATATTGCCCAATATACTAACCAAACATTTATTGTATTGCTGTTTCTTAGTATCATTATTTAAGTTAATTAAAGCAGTTAGTTCATTAGTATGCTTTTATTTTGAAGGCAGATTTGGGCAACAGGTAAAAAATAGTATTTTATGCAAAGGCAGGAGAAGAGGTAAAGCGTTTTGTTTATTTATTGTTTGATTATTGGAAAGAGAATTAACTGCACAAGCTATTCCATTGCCTGGACATTGGATTTACTCTCTAAGACTCAGTGTGATTTGGAGATTTGTTTGTATTTCTTAGCCACTACACTTATGCTACACTATTAAAACAGAAGTGACCCGTCATCTATCTTCTATTAATGCTGCTGCAACATGGGAACTGACCTTGTGACCGCAAATCTCCTGATTCCCTCAGATTCATTTGTGACCCTGTGGAGAAACGGACAGAGTGAGAGGTTACACCCCACAGAACAATGAGCCTTCTGAGACACAACTCTCAATGAGATGTCATTCACTAGTGGATATCAAACCGTTACAGCAAGCAAGCATCAACAACAACGAGCACCTGATGTGCAGAAAAATGTCTCCTCACCTTACAGAGAATTACTCTCTCAAAGTTTTTATAGCATGCACATATAAATGCAGTCCATTTACCTTGTTTACCACACACTCCCATCCACTCTCAACATCACATGAAATACACATTTAATGATTTTCAACCCATCAACCAATAAAGACTGGTTTAAGCAGGCCTGTAATGACAATGACACTCATCCTGAAAATGAGAGTTAAAACAAACGAATCCTCCTTGAATGCAGCATGCTTGTAAGCGAGTGTGTGGGATCTTCACAGTATGAGGATGATTAACAAGTCATGCGGACGAGCAATAATTCATAGATAGAGGTATGAGCACGCAGTCAGACAGATGGGGCGGCACAGGCAGACAAGAGAGAAGCCAGAGACATGGGAACTTACTAACTGTTTTTGATCCTTGTGGAAGAGTACAACCCGACACTGATTTGTTTGAGCCCTGGCGCTTGGACGGGTCAAGGTTGACCCTGATGGCATGACAGGGGAAAGCACAAGAAGATAAAGATGGAGAAAGAGAGGGAATACGGGGTAAGAGAGAATATAATTGAATCACAGGGGAGCAAGTAGTGGAAAAGAGTGCAGTGCAGCAGCTGATTGGCAAGGATAAAGCTGAGGTTTGATAAGATTAGACATGTGTGTTTATGACGACAGGGAGGGGGGGGGGGGATAATCCAGGGCCACAGAAGGGCTTGCCGAAAGGCCAGGGTGATTAAAATGTTCTGATAAGCATGGATCCATATCCAGGCTGCGCTGTAGCTGAAAGGAAGAACTGCACAACAACGCTACACAATTTCATATGATAGATATTGGTTTAATGTGACGCTATTCTTTTGATGACATATTTTAAGTTTGAGCAGCTGAATCAGCAGAAAATGTGCATAATCTACCCAAAACAAGCAATGCAAACATCAATTATACCACTTTCTCTGTGAACATAAAAGAACATTTTGAAACCTGGAATCAAATAAAAGCTATGCAGGGAGGAGAGGTAGGACGGATTGAAGCAACTGATAAGGACAACTGTACAAATCGAGACTAAATGTCACAAAACTCCCTTATAAACAGTTAGAAAGTGAAATAATAACTGTTTTATTTAAGCCGTAACATAACTTGTTCTCTGAATAGTTTGACATTTTAAAAATAATAATTGTAGACTAGAGTTACATGAGAAGATTGATACCACTCTCATGACTGTATGGTAGATATGAAGCTAAAGCCAACAGACGGTTAGCTTAGCTTAGCACAAGAACTGAAGACCAGCTAGCCTTGCTCTGTCCAGATAAAAGAGGAAAAAACACCAACCAGGATTCTAAAAGATGCATCTTTAGGTATCTTTTTTTGTTGTTCTAAGTAGTGTTGTGAAAATAAAAAATGTCGATTGTTTAATATATGGATTCTGAATGTAATGCTTTTAATTCGAATTTTCAGAAACAGTACAGCGGTACCAGCCTCTACTCTCACAGTCACACAACACTGCATAGCCTACATAGCACTCGAGTACAGTTAGTACATACTTTTAGTTATTTTAAACTAATTTTGTTACTTACTAAATACATACGATTGCATGGTTTTGTTTGGTGATTTATTTGCACTCTATTGCCTTTGTGACGTTCTCAGAGGCTGGGAAACATGCACACTTCCTCTAGGAAAAATCTTGTTTTCATGAATGTAAAAAAAAAAAGTTTTGTCAAGGTGTTATATGCAATGATCGTTTTCCCCCTGTGGTATTGGTATGTTTCAGTTAGAAATTCCAGTTACATGACATCACTGCTTTAAAGAGAGCAAGGATTGCCTTTCCCCCATGATTCAAGACTTTATGCTATAATAATCTTCTAGCTCTAGTTTCATATTCATTTAGCTATTTATATATATATATATCAGTGGCGAACCGTCAGGGCCTTCAAGGTATTCAGAGAATACCCTGGAACACTCAGATAAAACAAACAAAAAATCGATTTAATTATATAAATAAAATGTAATAAAATGTATATAAAATGTATATAAAATGAATAAATGAGAATCGTATCTGTGTGGTTGATCTGTGATATCACAGTGTTACGTTGATTTGTTTGTCCTTCTCGGACCATGCACTACGCATTTCAGTGGTTTTGTGTTAGAAAAGAAAGCGACCAATCAGATCTTGTTCTGGGTCTCTGGGTAGAATATCCTTCAACCAAGGTATTCTATATCCTTGATAGAATGCCCTGGCCGTTGCACTGAATGAGAGCGTACGTTTGGACTGACAGTTTGATCAACCAATCATATATTGATTTGTAGCCAATGGGCGTAGTCTTTCAGAGTTTCCCTCGGTTCCAGGGTACTCTCGAAGGCCCGCTAGTTAACTGGCTCGAGACAGAGGATCTAGATGAATGCCACGAAGCAATTCATGCCGTTTTATTGTATTTAACGTTGAAATGGCAAGTGCAACAGGTGAAGATGAAGTTGTTGCGGAATTGTTTTGAGTACCCTTTTCAAGGGGGGGGGGGCGGCGGGGTGTGTGTGTGTCTACAGAAGGTCCAGTTGTGATAGACACGGTTCGCCACTGATATATATATAGTAGGCTACACGATTTGAAACAATAACTAATCATAATAATTTTTGGCTGAAATTGCGATATTATCACAATAATAATAGGGAATGATCATTTTTAAATAAGTATTCTCATTATCATTGGGAAATATATGTTAAGATGATCTTGGCATGATTTTTTAAGAGGATCTGTACCGAACAAAGATATTTAATTAAGTCCGTAGAATAGGATTTGTAGACTGGGACATTATTCAGCATCAATCTAATTCAGAATAACTTTTTCACATAGTTTGCTTGTAACAAAATATTTGACCTACGATTTAAATATTGCACTAGATCACATTGTGATTTAGAGTTCGGTGTTATTAACTGTGCAGCTCTACTTTAATGCAGTCATGAGAGTGGCCTCGGTGCTGAGTGTGTTGGCCTGTACCTGCGGGTGAGTTTGGAGGTTAACTTGGAGAAGAGGTTGGAGGTGGCCCTGGTGCGGGCGTGTGGCAGGGGGCTGGCTTCATGGTGGGACAGGGTGGGTGAAGTAGGCGGGGCCGAGTAGACCGGGGTCCCGCGGTCCCTCAGCTGTCCCCCGTGAAAGGTGCTGCGGATGGTGGAGCCTCGGGTCAGACGGCACCGGTCCGAAGAGGAAGAGGAGGAGGCCGCTCCGGCGGCGGAGATGCTGAGTGTGGAGGGAGACGCTGCAGGCAGGCGGTGGCTCAGGGAGCTGAGAGTGGAGGAGGAATAACGTGTGTTAAAGATCTCCTATCATGCTATTTGTAGGCATATATTATTGGTCTCAGATATATACAAATATATAAAAAACATGTCTATGATGTGTTTTGCGCAAAATACCAAACAGATCATGCATTTTAGACATCCCTTACATGCCTCTGTTTCAGCCCTGTTAGAGAACTGCTGATTCTGGGTCTGTAGCTGATGGCCCCGCCCCCTTTTGAGCACGGCAAGGCAAGCATTAATATGCTATGCTCTCCTCTCTGCCTGCAGATACTCAGCTAAATGCTGCCGTGATTAAACGCCATATTATGTTCCAAACCACTTGAAGGATTATTTCTGAAACAGTATGGAGCTCAAATGCTTTTTCTCTTGTGGGTTTACCACAAGGTGAGTTCCTTTTTTTAATTTCCTGCTTTTTTACACATACTCTCTCCAGTACAGGTTAGCTCTGAGTGTTAGCGATGCTTGCCAATGTAAACAAAGACCATATTACGTCCAAAACACGTCGCGCATTGTTTCTGATAGCAACGTTTCTGATAGGGCCGTGGGTGTAAAGCCAGTCCACATTTCCGATATTACGTCATATCGGCAGCAAATCTGGATCAGCTCCGTTGTAGCCCCATTTTTAAAGATGTGGGTGAGGAGGAAAAGAGAGAGGGTTTTATTTTCTGACACTTTGTGACTTCCCTTACACACCAGGGACACATATTTATGATATGATATGATATGATAAGACACCTTAAAGCTGTTGCAGGAATTGTTTTTTATCATTTGGTTTCAAATGAAATATGGAGTCAGTCAACTCGAGTTATAATGACACAGATACACCTGACATGCCTTACCCCCATACCACCAACTAAACACATTCCCTAAATCTGGCGCTCTATTTTAGCTGCATGTTTTGCCATCCCTCCCTCTGCTTTGCCAATACTGCTGCCGCCCTGCTTCTGCATCACTGCTGCCTTTCTACACCCCACTACCACCCCAGCATCCATCCCAGAATGCACCTGTGAGCTCCGGAAGAAAGTTATTCAATTATTACTCCTTAATACTTTTGCATGCATTGATGAAGCTAGACTCTAGCCGTCAAACTCAAACTCTATGTGAATAAACGTGAATTGTCTGATGAAAATAGACACTTTGATTAGAGAAACTCCCTATTTCCATGTTTTTATGGTACAGTTAATAATTTAATCTGGGAGTAGTAAAAAGGGAACAGTTTTCTTGAATTTCTTTTGGACTCTCCCATGTTACTGGCATCAGCAAAATAATCTGGTACATCTGTATATAACATTGTTTTTAAGTTATGTTAACTATAAAAGTTATGTTACTTATTTAAATGATGTTAGCTTATATTAAATTACACCTCTGTTAACTGTATGAAGGAAGAAATAAGTATATTTTAGAATGATTTTGAATATTTCGGCACAAGAAGTGCAGAAACTGAGCACGTACTGTAAGCTCCCAAGACAAAAAGCGTACCTGGAGGTTGTATTTCAGATTTTTTCACAAATCCTCCTAATGAAAGGGACAATTACTGCCTTTCCTTACTAAATATTACTGGCAAAATGAGTGGAGTACCCATCTTCCCACCTTCTATCTACCATTGTAGCTTCTATGTCATTGCTTTAGGGCAGATCCATAGGATGATGTGTTTGCCTGTTCATCTACCTATGTGACATGTACTGAGAAATGTTAACCCTCTAACACCAACGCTACCTGTTTTCTTTGCCGTTCTGCAGGAGAGATTGTCTGTCAGTGCCCGAGCGGTCGGTGCACACGTACGTGTTCCTGCGCGTCATGGCGCTTCCAGGGATGTTATTCTGCACAGAGGGGAGTAAAGCAGAAGAAAAAGTCAGAGTTAAGAGTCACTTTGATAATCAGTGGAACCATTTACACTTAAACTTTAGTATACACCAGGATCATGTTAAAAAGTTACACTAGCACCACATTTTCTTTTCTCATATCTGATTTAAATGTTTTTCCTATGAGGCCTTATAAATTCCTCATATATATATGTGCATTCATGACGAAATAGAGTATATGCATTTTAAGTAGATAGCTGTGCCGATTTTTAAAAGAGGTAGCATTGACAGAATTGTGCAAACTAACTATAGTCAATATCTTTTTTGCTTTGCCTAAAATGTAGTTATGACTTGGAATGAAGTTGGCTTAAAAGGTGTAACCCAGATGTTGGTAATCATTTATACTATATATGGTTTATAAACAGTCAAACCAGGACAAAAGTTGCGCAGTTGACAGGAAGACAACAAAGTGTAGTTATATGTACTGAAGATGTCTAAATGTGATGATTATGAACCAAGAATAGAAATGAGAAACTCTGCCTTTTCCAAAGATTTCTAAATGGAGTTTTCTGGACATCCGTCACGTACCGTGGTGGCAGTCATGTCTTTGCGGCGGTCTGGTATATCAGACTTGTTGGGGTTGTTGGCACTGCTGACCATGGGGCTGGAGGGGGGGAGGCTGTGGCTCCCCATCACGCTGCAGCTGGCCTTACGTGAAGGCATCCGGCCCTCCCGCAGCTCGCGGTCCCCGTGCTGGTGGGGCTCCTCTTGGGGTGCATGACGGGCATGGACGGCCCGCCTTTGTTGTGGAGGACAGCAGAGCACAGACACATAGAGACTCGTATAAGGAATATTCTGCATCAACAGTGGAATACGCCCTCCATACAATGCTAGGCCCGGCATTTCAAGTGAGGATATATGTTATGTTTGTATGAAAAAGACATGATAATATTACAATCACAAGGAGAAAACCGTTCCAGGCTCCAGGTCTCCTGAATGTAGGGCCCAGAAAGAGGGAATAAAGACGTTAGAAAAGAGACTCACAGAAGTCGCTGTGTCGCCGCTGCCTGTGATAGGTGGAGGCACTGCGCTGAGTCTTGCTATGTGAGGAGGAGGAGGTGGAGGAGGAGGATGAGGTGCCGGTGGCTGAAGTGTGCTTGTTGGTCCCGTTGGTGATGGGGCTGGGTCGTACTCTGGCCAGGGACAGGCTGCTGGCTGTGCGGGCCTCACTGGCCTCCTGTGATGTCACAACGGAGAGAGAGGAGTCAGGAAGGGAGAAGATGGGTCTCACAGCGAGAAGGATAAATAGGTAATCGAGTACACCAGGGTTTTGGTCTACCACACAACAACGTTTTGAATTGCAGTTCTGATAAGAGATGTAGGGTTTCAAACAGTCCAAATTATTTCAACTTTGACCTTGTATATCTCTGACCATCTCTGTATGTAGCGCCGCAAGTTAGCAAGGAAATACTTTGCATTCTCATGGTCTCTCTTCCTAAATCAGTCCACTGATATAAACCATACCTATCTATGAACTGGAACATTTAAAGAGGGGGGACAGGGGTTTGGAAGGTTGACGGTGAGAGCAGAGGTGTAAGAAATTCTAGGAACTTTAATTTAAGTAAAACTACAAACACTGTTGGTTTTCCGTTTTAAGTTAAAGTCCTGGTTTGAATGTATTACTTCAGAAGTAAGAGATCATCAGCTAAATGTACTTAAGGTATCAAAAGTTTGCAGAATTGATCTTTCAAAGTATTATAGTATATTATAATTCTGTTTCTATCACTACCAAAAAAATTTAAGAGCCTTTTCTATCTTGACGTTCTTCAGTGTCAAGCCAATTTAAGTGACTTTTAGAATAATGGGTTGATAGTAGTACTACTACAGTACTGCATCTTATCATATCAGCATATCATTGTGTAAAAAAAGACAATATTTGGTAGATATATGTGACTCACATCGCCTTTGCGGCCCAGTAGTAGGTAGGTGGCAGTGACTTCATTGTATTTCTGATTAAGCAGAGCGTCCTTGATCTCCTCTGGAGTGAAGCCCATCCCCACCATCACCTCTGAGGAACACAAAGAGAAAAGGTTAGAGCCATTCATACAAACATCTGTTAATGACTACTTTGACCAGCATGGTTGGGAGGTTTACTTTAAACCTTAAAAATGCTGATTTTAAGGTTCATATTTGTACTTTGTGCTGCTACTGACATGTCTCCATGCTCCATACTGCCTGTGCTGCAGCACCTACAGAACATCACAGCGTACAAAGAATATCTAAAATCTGCTCCTTCTCCAAGAGACAGAATATGGTCTTACTAAACTATATGGAATAAGAGAATTCACAAATCAGGTCTCCACCTACTGAACTATTAAAACCAAGATAAAACCAGCCGTTACAGGAGTTATACAGGCCTCACGGTACGTCCACACGGCAGCGTCGCTTTGAAGCTTGCCAGTGGGCGTGTCTGGCGCGCGACCAACAACCAATCACATTAATCTCCCGCCCCGGACACACAAGCACGCGGTTTGATTGGCTAGAGCTTGTACTGGCATATGATTTGATTGGCTGGCGCTTCCGTCGACGCTTGAAAAGTTGAACTTTTCTCAACTTTCGAAGCGAGCAACGGAGGCAAAGCGACGCGACGGAACCACAATGCAGTTTGGCAAAGCGTGACGTCACCCCATTCAAAGTGAATGGGAAGCGTCTCCGTTGAAGCATGCGACGCTGCCGTGTGGACGTACCGTCAGGATTCCAGATCAAGCCAGGCTTTAGTTTCCTTATGCTGTTATGTACGAGTTTAGTACATGGAAAAACAACAGTATATTCTTTAACAAATCTGGTCTTTACCTACTGGATTTAAAAAAAGACGTAATTTAAAATAAAAGAAATAAAGAACCCCTTAGGACCTTTTTCACTTAATATTGTGAGACTCATTAAGCTGTAGTGTGTGTGCATGTGCTTTGTAATATAATGTTCCTTATATAACGATGTATTGTAACTCTGTAAACCTGCTAATTAACCCCATTTTGAAAAACAATTACTTTTGATTAATTATTCAAAGTTATCCGTACAGGTTACAAGTTACAGTTACTTTTGTTATATAATTACGTTACATGTACTCCATTACTCCCCCCTGAATCAGCTGTGTGGTGGAGAAGGTTTCTGGGTGAAGCAGCGGACTCACCTATGCGAGCTGCGTCACTGAAATCTTCCACAGGTTCTATGTGGGGTTTCAGGTCTTCCCCCTCATACCCTGCATTAATCCACTTGTCCTTCATGACTTGCTGTACAACAGAAACACAGAGAACATTCAGTTGTGTCTAAAATGAGCTAAGCTACACCTTCTGTGCAGAGTGTACTCACGTCTAGGGTGCAGCGTTTGGAGGGGTTGAGCACCAGGAACCGGCGGAGGATCCCCTCGCAGTCTGTGGACATGTAGAAGGGAACGCGGTACTTCCCCCTCAGAACACGCTCCCTCAGCTCCTGTGGAACACATATCAAATGATACCAATGTTAACACAGCAACCATATGCGTAAAATCAGGGGTTAAACTGGGATTTGTCATGTGTCGACTCGGGGTAAGGGGCATCATTTCAAATGAATCTCATCATTTTGAGGCTTTTTCAACGTTAAATTAGACTGGAATTCCTTTACATCTTAAACGTATACAATATACACACACTTAAAGAGCAACTACATGTGAACTCATTGAACACACATGAAGTTAAGAGCCAAAATAATGATCACGATTACGTTGATCATTATTGAGATCATGATTTGATCACAATTATTTATTGTGTAAGAGCCAAATATATATTTCATTGCTAATTCACAATGAAATAAACGGAGCATTGCTTTCCCTCCCATGTTGTTCTACAATCCTGCTAAAGTACAAACGACGGCTGAACCATAGAAGAAAAAATGGACATGGAAATATTCATTTTGCTGCAATGAGTTTCGCAACATGAAAAATCACAGGAATAATTCAACTTTCAATTTTACAATTTAAATTGAAATGCTCTAATCTGGTGCACTTTGAGAACAAAATTAAGAGGCTACGTTACGAGGATAGACAAAGTAGAGCTCTTGAAAGCATAAAAGTATCATAAATTCTTTGGTGGATATAAAGGATCATAACCCAGCATAAAGCACACACCCTAAAAGCATGGTTAACGAGACGGGCTGCGTGTTAAAATAAGGGTCAGGTGGTTTACAGACATCGCCACAGGCCCCTCGCCCTGAGGAGAGCCGCTCTGTGAAGCACTGAGGCTATGAGCGGACACATTTTTTTTGTAAACAAACACAAATAGACGTTATATATAAAGCAAAGACATTATTGAAGATGTGCGAGGTCAATGAAGTAAGAGCATGGGTCTTTGTGCCAGCCCGGCCCATTTTAACCCCTGCCTTTAATGCTACTCTAACATTGGGCAGTATGACCGCCATAGCATGATGCATCACGACACTATCTGCACACAGGTAAGAAGAGGACATTCTGACTCTCTAACTCATTATCACCACTTTCTTTTGAACTCTAAATTACAACACATCCAACACTCTCTGATGAGACCAGTGTAATGTAATGGTGTCTGTTGCAAATAACTATCCGGGTCCCTCCCTGCAGGCAGTATGCTGGGGGGCGGTCACATGAGAGGGGTTAAATACACATTTGTCTCCATCCTCTGGTAGAGCTCCAGGGGGCCATTCATTGCCATCTGCCTGATTTAGGATACAAATACTATTTAAGCTTTTTTAGGAGCAGGTTCTACTACAGGGTGAAATAACAATACAGCAGAGAAGACAGTAGGGTGACTCAGGAATATAAATTAAATAGTTATTTTGTACACATAAACTAATGCTGTATAAAGATCCTTTCTTTCCTATTTATTAAAATAAACAAAATTACAAGTGGCTGATTTTGAGCACATCAAGAAAGGAACCCCAGACCTTTTTTAACCAATATATCCCCACAAAGATGACATTACATCATTTGGGTATACAAGAAAATATCAAGAGGTTTAAAGAGTAAAGGCTAAGGAACACATAAGTTCACAGTTTGTCTATAAACTAGAAATGTAAAATTAAACATTAGATTGAATGTCATACACACTAAAATGCTTCAGATATTCTGCATATATTATCTGGTGACCAGCATTGCAATCGACAACTCAACTACCTTTCTCAACTGTGCAATCATGATCGCTCATGCACATGGAAGTTTCATTCCAGCACTACAATAAAGGCATGGCCTTTCTCTTAGAGATACTTTTACAGTAACTCGTTCTTTTCGTTTACTGTTTCACATTCACGCTTTCATCGATAGCTAGTTTCAGCCACAGCAGGCAGCAGGCAGCAGTGAAAAGGCTCTGAAAACCCAGCGCACACTACCTACCAACAGCAAACAGCACAAAGAGACTAGCTGGTGAACACATGGAAGCCTCTTGCAGCTCAGAGACAGATGTTGTTAGCACAGATTTAAAAAAGAGCTGAAGGAGTGTAAACACTGGGCTTAAATTCGCCAGGTGTCCAGCAACACAATTTCAGATGCTAATGCTGCTGCAAGTGGACTCATGCGCACACAGGCCACTGGTTGCTAACACCTGCATATAGCTTTGAAGTGGTTCTATCACATCCTATCATCCACTGCAATGCAATAATGAGTGCTAAAACAGGAATGAGTCAGCATTTAACCACCTACAGTTCCCTCATCTCAATTAGATACCTAAAATAAGGTCTGTGGTTCACACAAGCTAAAGATATTTTCATGTTTTGTTCTTCAACATGAAACACGTCAGTAAACACCCCAATGGTAATGTCTCGAGCTTCTATGTGTAATTAATACAGCATTTGTCATGATTTTTAGCCCTCTTTAGCTTAGCGGTGTTGATGCCCAGCAATGTGACCCTGTTTAGTGTTTTTAGCCTAATGTTAAGTTTTACTTCTAAAAATGGATGATCCTGCTGAACAATGATGTATGTATCATAAATGTGAATTTGGCAAAGGTCCTAATCCTAATTTCAATTAAATGTGCAGCCCCTACAAATAAAACCCCATACACGGTGTATCTGTGGATAGATTTGATTTTTTAAGAATGTTTAAGCTTAAAGGAACAGTTATTCGTGCTGTTGTAGGACAAATTATAATATATTACTGTAGACAGAGACAGACAGACAGACAGACAGACAGACAGACAGACAGACAGACAGACAGACAGACAGACAGACAGACAGAAAGACAGACAGACAGACAGACAGCTCCTCCACACATCACTTGCCTTCAGGTTCTGCCCATCAAAAGGCAGCGAGCCGCTGACCAGCGTGTAGAGGATGACCCCCAGACTCCAGACATCCACCTCGGGCCCGTCGTACTTCTTCCCCTGGAAGAGCTCCGGGGCGGCGTAGGGCGGCGAGCCACAGAACGTGTCCAGCTTGTTGCCCAGCGTGAACTCGTTGCTGAAGCCAAAGTCGGCAATCTTGATGTTGGCGTCGGCATCCAGCAGAAGGTTCTCCGCCTGAGTCATACATGTATGGATACAGAGGAGGGGGGGGGGCAAGCATGCACAGCAGGAGGCCGAGAGGACAGGAAGGGGACAGAGAACAACACATCCAAGGAGGGAAGGGGGGAGCAGGGGAGGAAATAATGGGATGGGGGAGGAGAAGAGGAATGAGGATGGACACAAGAATGGGAGTTGTGAGGAAGAAAAAGAGCGCGAATGAGAGACAGATGGGGGGTTGTCCAACATAGCTACTGTACATGAGTCATAGTGTATATATGTATGTCCCTGTGTGTGTTTAGGACTAATAATCTATGAGAAAAGGAGCAGAATCTGACTGCCTCATACCCTTTTCAGCTTCTGCACTCATCAGGGCTTTACTGGGCCCTTTTCACAGACACAGATTAAGACTAGTCCCAGATTATAAATTTGAGTTCAGTGTAATCTGTCAGTGGAAGAAATGTCCTAGTCTTGACCTAGCCTTAATCCAGCATCTCTGAAAGCAGCCCAAAACATCTTCAGCTTCTCACCTTCAAATCTCTGTGGACAATGTTCTTCGTGTGGCAGTAGTTGACAGCAGAAACAATCTGTGAACACAAAGGAACAGACGGAGTTATGGTACGGACAATTAAAAGTGAGGATTGGTACAATGTGGGCATCCATAGGCGATGAATTTGTACCTGTCGAAATTTGGCTCTGGCTTCAACCTCCTTCATTCTCCCATGAGACACGAGGTAGTCAAACACTTCACCTGAGAGCAGCAGAAACAGATCAGTCCAGTCGTAAAGACAGAAGCGTAATAGCCATGCCATTATTTGAAATATTACAAGGTACATGTGCTCTCATGGTGTCAACTTCGACTTCAATGTTCTCAATTTTGGAAATACGCTTATTTTCTCCTTAGATTTATATTACTATCATAAATGATCATTTAATGTGAAGCTGCACCAGATAGCTTAGCTTAGCATAAAGACAGTAAAAAAGGGGGAAATAGCTAATGTTGCTGAATCCAAAAGGTAACAGTGGTGGAACGTAATGAAGTCTTTTACTGAAGTTGTGTTTCTTGTACTTTACTTTATTTTAATTTTATGCTGATTCATACTACACGACATTTTGGAAGCTAAAATTATACTTATTGCAACATTTATCTAACAGCTTTAGTTACTTTACAGATTAAGATTATTATCTAAAACAAGATATAAATCAACTAATAAATAAACATTGAGATATAATTATAGGTTCAGATATCCAGCGGCAGTAAATCAAATAATTAAAATAAGTCTTGTGATGCATCCATAAACATAATCCACCAATATATTCTTAAATGAGCCCTTATGCTTAACAAACACTTTTGGTACTGAAGTATATTTTGATGCCAATACTTTTGTACTTACTTAAGAACGATTTTGAATGCAGGACTTTTGCTTTTTGCAATGGTTCCAAATAAATAAACTAAACTGTAAAATTATCGAAATGCACATAAGATTCCCTGGTTGGAGCTGCATTTGTAAAATGGATGTATATAATGTACTGATAGTATTTCTGATGGTGAAGGGAGTTGAACCCACCTCCACTGGCGAACTCCATGATAAGGTAAAGGGTCTTATCCGTCTCAATCACCTCGAACAGCTGCACTGTAGCACAAAACAGATTCAGATTAAAATCACATACATCTCAACAAATTCTGCTCAAATAAAAAACAATAGCACAGCAGTCTGTTTTTCATAATACCAAGAAACCCGCTGCTTATGCTGTTGGTTTTTATATTATCCATATGGCATTTCAGCTCTTCAATTACCACCCTCATGACCTCTATAGAGGCCTGAGATGTCACTCACAGCTGGGTCAATGAATGCTCTGAAGCTCATTCAACGCATTACATTTCGGTCTGACCACACACATGGACGCACACACACGCAGACACACACACACACACATACGCAGACACACACACACACACACACACACACACACACACACACACACACACACACACACACACACACACACACACACACACATAAAGCCCATTGAGATATACAGTATTTGTGCCTTACCTATGTTAGGGTGATTTAAGCCTTTCATTATTCGTACCTCCCGAAAGAGCTGTGGAGAAGAAACAAAATATTAATAACATCTTAATAATGTCAGACATTGTAAATAAATAAATACAATAAATCAGTGTTCAAAATTGCAATGAGGGCATCATGTTCTTGGCAAGAAATGCTTTTACATTATGGAAAACCATGTATGTTCCCAGACAATGATCATCATTCTGCCTTTTGACCCTGTTTTCAGCTCCCAGGTCAGGCAGTTGTAGCAAAAACAATTGTTATTGTATTTGTTAAACTTGTAGTTGAAATGTGCTTCTTTTAAATATTGTATTCTCTTACTCATCGCTATTGTCACTACCTGAGAAAGACATCAACTGAATCTCAAATATGGATCGTCACCAAACTGTTAGAAAATGCTTCTGTCCATTTTTGAGAATTGTAGGAGTACAGAAACTCTTCTGGATGGTGGAAGTTATTATTAGAAGAGTAGGAGCCTTCAATTGGTGAGATTTTTTAGTAAATGCAAAATGTTGCATTTTTAAGCATCTGCAGATAGGAAGATTAACATGGGTCATTACCATATTGTGGCCCTAGTTACTGTATTAGCAAATGACTAAGGGAACTTCAATTTGACATATCAAAGTCTCCAGTTTCTCCAGGATGTGGGGAGGACTACACATACGTGCAACATCTGTAGAAAAGCATTTTATGTCTCCAGATGAAGCTGACAAAATCTTGATAAATGTCCTCAAGTGATGTCAGTGCTGGTGGGGTGTGAAGACGTCTGCAAATGAAAACAGATCTGGACATTTTTAGTTTCAATACTGTTTATCTCCTCAGGCTACATTAACGGCTACTAGCATAACAAACCTGAATCTCTGCCGAACCGTTAGCTGTTAAGTTGCATTGAGGGGAATGTAGGTGATTTTGACAAGAAACTACGAGGTGTGAAACAAAAAAGAAAATCTATGTGGATTTGTTGCATTGATGTTCCTTTTTTTAACTGTCCATGATTCTGGACAGGAATTGAAAGCTAAATCGGAGGAGTACAGTACACTTTAAAGATTACATGAAATGGCCCAGTGCCTTCGCTGTTTATCATATTATAGTCTTTACTGCCTGTGCTGCAGCACCTCTTTTCACCCTCTGTCTGAAACCAGAGCCCAGTCTGCTCTGTGGGAGAGAAACTCGGAGGGAACACAGGGATTTTAGCCTTTGCAGACCATTTACATGCACAGAAACCTTTAAAGCACACTACAGGGAAGAGAAAACCCCCAAAGGCACAATAGAGCCTCTTTAAACTTTTGCCTTAAAAATCACACTTTGACTTTCTGGCTCAGAGCACTTGCAGAGGTGACGAAAACAAACAAGAAATACACCCCACACAAATGTGATGAACCTCAATCAGGGCATCGATTTATACAGATGAATCTGTCTTAATACTCAGAGTTTGTTAGAGCAGAGGATTCAATCCTAATGCTGCCCTTGTTTCTAGTGTATAACCCTCCTTTAACAAAAGGCCATGCTGAATCCCAGTGACTCTCCTCCACATGGTCAACTGGAGGAAAGATGGTGCGACACGCCTCTATATCCTCTTCTCTCAATCCTCTCCTGTTTCCAATGCGCCTCCCTCCATTCCCTCCTCCTTCATTCAATCCCTCTATCGCAGTCTTCTCCTCTAGCAGTGCCCAAACGTCACTGTTGCCGTGGCGACCCAGGTATTAAGACCGGGCTCTTTCCCAGCTTCTCCAGCTGTGCTAGAGGGGAATCTTGGGATATGCTCATCATCCGAGCGTCTCTTTAATCCGCTGCACGTCACGGCAGGGCTGAGCGGTCAGATCCGTTAAAACAATAAACAATCCCCCGGCAACGAGTCCGACCCGGTCACCCTTAATAACCGCAAATAAATAGCAAGCCTAGAATAAAGCTGACAAGGATGGACACGTGCTCTGTGGCAATAAGGCTGGCTTTAATTTATCCCCACAGAATAAAACAAATTGTGTTAAAATGTCAGTTTTATGTATTAATTAATATGATATTAAAAATTAACTCTAATTTCTAGATTACACATATTTGATTTTTTTCCGACATCAGATAGACCAGTATGAAAATCTCCTGTTTCCTGCTATTTCTTCTAAACGGATGTTGAGGATTTATATTTCACATCTGTGATTTTACCCCCCTCTCTTACCCACCCCTATACAATGCATCTCCCTCTTTCCTTCTCCCCTCTACATATATTACAGATTATGCTAATATGGGCTCTTTCATGTCTTTGGTACTAAGGATTTTCTCTAGCCCACGGGTACGTAAAGAAGCCCGCTATCATGAGCGGCCAATTGTAGAGTATTCTCTCCAATCAGGGGCCAATCCCAGCCTCTCTCGTCAATCCTGGCCTAAATGTTGCACCAATGTCTTTTACAGCAGCAACCGAACCAAGAAAAGCACAGAGCAAGATATCCATATATTTTAACAATATCCTAAAATTAGACTAGATACCATGTTATATTTTGAATATCATAATATTGAAAAATTGTTGTCTTTTCTTGGTTTTTAAGGCTGTTTTACGGAAAAGGGATTTCTGTGTTGTATTATTTTTCTTCAGGCTTGGGGTGTAATGAATTACATGTAACTGGATTATTTAATCAGGATGAAATAAATAGGTTACAAAAGATGTCTTCAAATTACTGTTACATTTCAAAAGATTGGGATTACTAGCAGGACAACAATGTTAGTAAAAACCTAAAAAGAGCATATAGTGTTTGTTGTAAAAGGATCAGATTTTATCTCTTCTCTGTAAAGTGTACTGTTCTGAAATCCAAAAGTAATGGAAAGTAATCAGGTCACATTATTTTTGTATTTTGATACTTAGATTAGGTTACTGAATACTCATTTTTCTCCAGGTAACTAGTGCTCATACATATTTCACGTAATCTTCCCAACCCTGTTTGTCTTTACCACCTTAGTCATTATATCCACATTACTGATGAATATTTATTAAAAATCTTGCCGTGTAAATAATGTAGGAAATCGATATGCTCCATATGGCAGAGCCCTAGATAACATATTCATTGGGATTACAGTTTTCCTACAACGCATCTAATATTCCAGCCAGGTATAGTGCACAGATATGTATTTTCTTTCATGCTATAACCAAAAGAAACATGATGAGTCAAAGTCTCAGGATTACGGGAAGCCTGGGATCAGAGGGGCAACGGAGGCTTTGGGGAAACAATGAGAATTTGTAGTAAAGCCTCGATAATTCTGTGACAACCCAAGGTCATCGCTATCACTGCATGCAGAAATGATGAAAAGACCATTTATAAAAGTCAAAAAGGTACAAATAAAATAAATAGGATCAAAAGGATCGTCATCTGTAATCTCTATTTTCTCTGGGCAAAGCTTTTGTGCCATTTTTACACAGTAAAGTCAATAATAGTAACAATGGGGACTACAGCATTTTCATAATATGTATGACATAACTAAAGGGCTAAAGGCTATTTCCCTTAGCTATATTCTTTAGGGGGGGCAGAAGTTCAGATATGCCCCTTCTATTTTAAATATACATCTTTTTAATCTGTGTAGCAAAACATACAGACATCTTCAAAACTAAATCACAAATATAGACACATAAAATATGTTTTCAGCCCTGATTTGATCCTTCCGGTCTTTTCCCTTATTGCCCACAGGCAGAGTAGCTCATGCATGCTGAGGGAGGAAAGGAGATTAGAGAGAAAGGGACACATGGTAAAGGAAGAACTTTAGCTCATATGTGCATTTAAGCAGCATTATGGGCAAAGACGGGTTGATTGAATGTCTCTGCATCCTTTGTCTCCCTATGTCTTTATACACATTCCCTAACCACAAGACACTTCTTAACCTGAATTTGTGTGATCAAGATGGTTGTGCTCCGGATATAAAGTGGCGATATCTAAGCATGTGATCAACCTATGATTTATGATGTCTATGATTTGGGTCTGCATGTCTAACAACCAAGATCTACTGATGTTTGCCATTCCAGATCCTGAAATGAAATGAAACGTGCCTGAGGTTGCCCTTGATATCTAGAGAAACCAAAGTGTCCACTGTTGTGCCGCTGACCTTCATGCACAACAAACTTGAAGCGTCCACCACTCAGGCTAAACACACAACTTGCTGACCAGCAGGAAATACAAATCCAGTCAATCAAAAGCCCTTCTTAGGTTCACAGCATTCATGGCTATCCCCAATGTTTTGGAAAGAAACATTAATAACCCGAAACACAGAAAAGGTTTAGCTGGGTGACCATGTTTCCGACGTGAGTCACCCCGCTCTCAGGGCAGAGATTATTCCGGAGAAAGACGTGAGAGGATCTCTGGAGCGGGGGTCTCCTCCCAGTCCCTAGCACCTGCCAAACAGCATCACCCCCTCTCCATCAGCTGCTCTCTCATGCCTGCCCTCTCCGAGGAGGAAACAGCTGAGGATCAACCTGAACCTCTCCAAGTCCCCAATGGCATGTCAGGATTTTGTTGAATTACATAATAAGGAGCAAACTGTTCACATTTCTGATGCCCAGCTTCTGCAGATAGCGTCAGACAGTGGAGCATGTTCATATCAGTATCAAAAGAGGAGACACTCACCTTTTGAAGGCTGGTTGGGTTCAACTGAGTTTTGTCAATGATTTTTATTGCAACCTGGAAGAGATGTCAAAGCAAGTTTTTGATGAGGAAAAGGAAACACATTAACATCAGCCTTTGCTTAAACACAGCCTCCATTCATGATGCTCAGAAGCCTTTCCTGATGATCCAGTGAACACCTCTACGTACCCTACCCTATTTTTGCCATCTTTTATGAACAGCTTTACAAATTAATCATTTACTCAAGCTTTAGCTATAAGCCATTTATCAAACCACACTTACATATACAAAATGAGGTAATTGTACAGTTATGCTATTATTGTTCATAACTGATCTATAAAGTTGTATTTAATGACTTATTTAACAATAAAAAGCAATTAGCCATAACGAATACAAATGTGGTACCCATTTATGCATTTTTATATAATTTCAGTGAATTTAAATAATTTCTCTTATTATAATTTATTTGGTTACTTCTGCTGTCAGAATATCTCCAGAGAATTTAAAAGTATGCTGACTTTTCCCAAAAATATTTTGAGTAGGAAAATGTCTAATTAAGGAGAATAAAAAAGAAGGTAAGACTTCTACTTGTTTTAAATATGTTGAAAACTAAAATGTTGCATTTATTGCTGAACCAAATCCCATCTGTATGACACCGTCACCTTTCCTCCCCCTGCCAGCATCATCCATCCTCCACCCATCCATCTCCTCCTCCCACCATGCACCTCTGCTGCCCCATGTCTCACCTCCTTGCCTGTCAGGATGTGGCGGGCCAGCTTGACCTTGGCAAAGTTTCCCTTGCCGATGGTCTTGAGCAGGCGGTAGTTGCCGACGTGCGGCTGCTCATCGGAGCAGGAGGCGATGGAGATCCTGCTCCGGGCCCCCAGCGAGCGGCTGGACTGGCTGGTGGCCTTGTCTGAGCGACTGGCCCCCAGCGACACATGCTGGAAGAAAATAAAATGAGAAGGAGAGGAGGTGTTAAAGAGAGGAGAGGAAAGTGGTGAGGATGGTCACTCACTGTGCCAACTATGGATGTATAAGGAGAACTGGATACAGCGCTGGAGGTGGGGCCCCATTAATTCCTAGAAATGTTGCCCAGTGGTGCATAAAGCCTAATTGGACTGGCTCTAGTACAAAAATACCTTGATTATCTGAGGACTCATATAGCATGCACACTTGCGTTTTCCTCTAGCCCCGCCTCCAATCCAATGGAACATGTCAAGTCTAGGCTCAATAGAACGAAAAGAGAGGGAAGTAACTCTGGATTAGGCATTTAGAGCATTTTACAGCTTTTAGACCCTAATGATTTAAAGACCCAGTGAAGTGTGCGCCGGTGCATGATCTGTTATGCTAATACGTATAGTAATGACCAAAATTGTCCATTGGAACCCATATCAAAGATGTTGGAATAGCAACGAATTTGACGAGTTTTGAATTTTCCGCTGGGAAATCCGCAGTCGACCTCCGCCTTCGTGGGTGTGGCTTGCGATCTACTGCGTGACGTCAGAAGATGGGCCCAGCCGAAGTGTTTACATTCACCACCGTTCATTTTGTCTCTGTTTCAAAGTCGAATTTACCAACGTTTTTGAGCGAGTATTTTATTGGAAAGTGTTTCGCAGTCGACTGGAAGTGATTGCCAATCGAGGAAACCTGACAATGGAGGCGACAGTGAAGAAAAAGGGAGGAAAAACACACGGGAAGCGATGCATTGCCGCTGGCTGTGGTAATGTCAATTCTGCCGAAGTGGCGATGTTTCTGTTCCCAAAAGATGAAGGTGAGTGGCTGGTGTCATTGTTTCGTAGATTCGTAGATTGTTTATGAAAAATAAAGGCCACTGTGTTTGTGTTTACTAACAAGACTATCATGGCGGCGGCAGAGCTCAAGTCGAGTTTCTCCGCCTGGAGATATTCTCACTATTTCACTTTTGTCGAGCACAAAGAAAAGAACGTTTTAGTTAAATGTAAGTTGTGTCTTGGCGGGTCAAAGATCCTATCGACTGCCCAAAACAGCAATTAAAATCTGTTGAAACATCTGCAGAAACAACATGCTGGGACGAAGCTAGTAGCTAAGACCACAGACCCAGACTCATCCGACGCCACTCCACCTCCACCTAAGCAACAGCGGCTGGATTGGCACTTTGAAACATATCTTTGTGTTTGTGTTTGTATAGACCACATTGCTTAGCAGAGTTCAGTGATGCAAATGCATGTCAAGTTGATCAACAGGTTGTATTATTCTCCGATGCAATAACAGTACTGAAATGAAGGCTACAGTATAAGGGCATTAATGGGTGCCCTTTTTTAAGTAACTAAAAAGTTACTTTTCACAGTAACGCATTACTTTTTGGTGTAAGTAGTGAAGTAACTAGTAATTGTAACTAGTTACTGGTTTTCAGTAACTAGCACAACACTGCATGTGAACATGAATGTTGCATCATGCTATGAACAGATGAATGTATGATCAGGTGATGGCCAATCCTGTGTGTAGATCTACTCTAGATCTATGACAAAATATTGTCCTCAACTAAATTGACTTCCATGGCCACTTTCCTCATCTATCCTGTCCGAAAAGCTGTCAAAATCACTCATTTCTCTCGCACCAGTATCACTTTCCGAAGTCTCCGCCATGTTTACAATCACAACTGGGCCCATCTTGTGACGTCACAGCCGCTATCGTCTGCAGCAGCGGTAGGCTCAGACGGCCGTTCACGGGATGAAAAATTTGCGATGTTTATCTCGTCCCTCGCACTTCCTAAAAAATTATTTTAGCCATGAACAGGTACAATGATATGTAAGAAATGAAACTGCCATTTCATTTTGGCGCAAAAAAATGCACTTCACGGGCACTTTAAATCACTATTCAAGTGTCAGTTGACGTTTGGCCACTACAAGAACAAGCCTTTACGCCTGGCTCACTTCCTGTGTGCCAACACCAATATAACATGGAGAAAGGCTTCAGGCTTCCAAAGCAGATCCAGGACTGCCTGTTCCCACCATGGAGCCCTCATGGTCTTCAGAAGCTAAATGACCTGTGTTAGCTCCTCCTGTCTCTGGGTTTTGTTTTTACCCTTATTTTCCTTTTTCTTCAACAACAAAGCAACTTTGAAATACATACAGTGCCAAAAACAAAATACAGGAGTGTGCATGTTGTCCATTTTTACCTTTGTTGTTTTTTGGCAGTTACTACAGTGATGTAAGCAAATGTCCAGGAAGCTCCAGTCACACTGTGTCATTGCTCACACTGAGTATATGTGTAAGGCACCAGGCAACCTTTTATTTAACAGATGGGTGTATCTCTGACATAAGATGCACCGGTGAACAATCAATTAATAGATTTAAAAGTGACAAGTTTCAATCATTACATTACAGCCACGTTTGTTTAAAAAAACAAAACACAAAGTGAAGTTGAGTTGAGAGAAGCTACATGTGAAAACATGCCCTTCATTTGGGATTTAGCAGCTGCTGTTCAGAACAGGAACATCTTGTTTCCATCAAGATCATGTTTTCTGGAGGTCTACTTTCTGCTGGAAGATGTCCTCGTTTAATATGACAGAGTATACAGGTTTATCACTCTCTATCACTGCAACCTGAGTTAGTATTCACAGCTCTGTAAAACAGTTTCCTGCTACTGCTGCTGCTACTTCTGCTATTACTGCTACTGCAGAAGTGGGAGGAGTACACCGATCTTGTTCTTAAGTAAAAGTAAAATTCCAGAGTGTAGGAAGAAGAAAAAGATACACTTTATTAATCCCTTACAGGGATACACACATTACACACACATGATTGTGTGTGCAAACACACAACCACATGCAGATAGGAGAGGTGGCAGAGCAGAGAGGCTGCCAGGTACCCGGCACCAAGGGAGCAGTTTCGAGGTTAGGTGCCTTGCTCAAGGGCACCTTGGCAGTGGCCTTGGAGGTGAACTGGCACCTCTCCAGCTATCACTCCAAATCATTATTTTTTGGTCCGATCGGGACGTGAACCTGCGACCCTTCGGTTCCAAGACCAAGTCCCTACAGACTGAGCCACTCCTGCCTCTAAAATACTCTGTTACAAGTAAAGGTCCTGCAATCAAAATATCCCAAAGTAAAAGTAGTCATTATGCAGATTGGTCCATTTCAGAATAATATATACGATGTGTTTTATAATGATTGATCATTAAAGTGTTCTCAAAGCTGGTAAAGGTGCAGCTAGTTTGAATGACTTTGTATACTGCAGGGCAGCTTGTGAATTTACTCCAGGTGGAACTAAAGTCTGATTTAACACTTGATTATATTTCACATCATTCATCCACATCTGTGAAGTAACTAAAGGTATTAAATACATGTAATGGAGTAAAAGTACACCATTTACCTCTGAATTGTAGTGGGGTATAAGAACGAAGTAGCACAACATTGTAAGTCAAGTAAAGTAAACAAGTCCCTCAAAATTAACTAACTAACTACAGTACTTGAGTAAATCTACTTAGTTACATTACACAACTGTACTACTGCTACTGCTAATGCTGCTACTGCTGCTGCATCGCATTAGAAAATTGGAGTCACAGATCATTTTCATCCAGGAAACCAGGAGCAGATGACAAATGGAGGACAACAGTGTGCAATCCCACAAACAAAGCTGGATGTGTTACAGTATGAAACAGCTTCTTGTCATGTGACGAACCAGGGAACGATACAGAGGAGGAAAGACAGCGAATACATGGTGGGGGTAATAAATAAATACAAATAAATACCAGGAGAGCGAGAAACCAGGATATCAGACAGAAAATGGGAATAAGAGAACCAATGAAATAGTGGAGAGAGGAATATAGGAGTAAAAAAAAGGAGCAGATGTCGGCACAGTGGTCCCTGGCCCTAAGGCATCACACTTCCATCCCCCCAGCATGCCATCTTGCTCTCAGCAACACACACACACACACACACACACACACACACACACACACACACACACACACACACACACACACACACACACACACACACACACACACACACACACACACACACACACACACACACACACACACACACACACACACACACCTTCACCCTCATGCCCCACCTAGTGCCAATGGCCCCTCTCTCTCCCTACAATACACACCGGCAAGTCCCAGCCACCAGCTCTGATGGGTGGCAGCATGGGTGGCATTCATTCACCAAGTGTACGCCTCACCTGTGCCAACATGGCAACACAACATTTCATCCAGTCACTCCAACTCATCTGTCATCATCGCTTAATTGTGGAGTGATGACAGCAGATCGAGATCCATCTTAATGGAAGGAACGGCTCTGCATTCATAATCAATCATGCACAGCGTAAGCTCACACACTTATGCACACCCAGTTACAGTTACAGTCACACACACACACACACACACACACACACACACACACACACACACACACACACACAGTTACACACACAGTTACACACACACAGTTACACACACAACACACACACACACACACACACACACACAAACACACACACCAACTGGTTTAACCATTCCTCTGTGCTGCTAACAGACAGATGGGGGAGACTTGCCAGAAGTGTTTAAGGGAGAGAAATGCCATCATGCCAAGCCTTCATGTCACCATTTTGAGATAATTAGATAGATGGATATACAGTATGGATAGATAGATAGATAGATAGATAGATAGATAGATAGATAGATAGATAGATAGATAGATAGATAGAGATAGATAGATAGATAGATAGATAGATAGATCATGGTGCAACATTCTTACATTCTGTGTTTCTCCCATGAACATATCCTCTGCGTCTGTGTCTATTAGAGGCCTCTACTGTTCTCCACTGTACTGGATGTATGGCGCTGTCTGACACCCACTGCTCTGGGGTTGGGCGCTTTGTAGGCTGCGCAGCAATGGACTGCACATCATTTTACGCAGTAATCCCCGTTTCATACCAACCACACATTTTCTCTATACATTTATTTTGGGCTCTCGTCCCACCCATCCATTTTCTGGAGACACACACTGTTATATATATTGAGGCAGCAGCAGCTGGCATTATAATGTGACATCACTATCTCTCCACAGCCTTATAATAAGAGGTGACGGCTGGTTTTCAGGCTTTCTGCGCATATCCGCTGAGTGTTATAGTATGCGGATGGACTCATTCCGGGCTGTTAGCCTGCCATCAGCTCTTGCCTGCGCAGACACTCAAGGTTAGCCCATTTTCAAAGATCCTGCTCAAATATCCACACAATATCACCTGCAGAATCCTTCCACCTAATGGGGAAATTAGCTCCATGACCCTACATGGAGAACACACCCCGTGAATGCAAAATCCCACATATATGAGGAGAACATTTCAGGAATGCACATGTTGTCTTATGCATGCACACCATTGGAGGCTATAGGCTGTAATGCACTTACATGGTCTCCAGTACTCCTGTCGTTTCCAGACGGTAATGCAGACCGAGAAGACATGTTGTTTTCTCTCTCCTCTTTCCCTGAGTGAGAATCAAGGTGTGTTTGCGCGGATGATAATCAAAGGCTCCACAGACCGAATAACATCCGCAGATGTGACCCACCGTCCCGAATCAATCTGCCTCTTCTCCAGCCGGCCGAGCCGCGGTCGAGAGGAGACATCTGCCTGTCATGGCAGCAACGGGGATCCGGAGGGGGGATGTCCTCAAACAAGATGCATTTTCCACCATGCACTTTGCAGAAATATGGCTGATCAACGATGCAGCAAATGCAATGCAATGCAAATCCCGAGCATCGAATTAGTGCTAAAATGCGGAGATGTTTGGCCGGAGCCCAGCGTCTCTGTGGCGTCTCTCCACCCCCTGCCTCATTTCGCCATACAAAACAAACACGGTTCCTTCTGGATGAGTGTCATCTCCCTCTGTCAGAACCCTGCCCGGTACAATGCCCCCTCTCCGCCGGTAACCCTCTCCCCTTTGCAGCAGCTCGCAGGAAAACACAGTTTACGGTGCAGCGGGGAAAAAGGCCGAAATGTTCAGAAATCGGTATTCCCGGTCGGTGAGATGCGCACCGCCGTGAAGCCAGGAGGAATACACAGAGGCAGGACTTCCGTTCTCTGCTGTTGACGTAAAAGCCTTTGTGAATTAATGATAATTCATAATCAATATTGATGTCTATTTTTTTTCCAGCTATTATTACTTTTAGCATTTAGGAAGACACAGTTGTATCCAATTTTGTTTTGTTATATTTCAATGTTATAGTCTGTAAAATGCGTAAATATGTACATTAACATTTAATTTAATTATTGCAGTGCATCGTCATTGCTGCTACCTCTGCTTTTATTTATTTGTGTCTATTTGTATTACTTCAGAGAGAGATATCAACGATATCATACAATACCTATATGTATGAAGACAATAAAGATATTCTGATTATGTTACAATACATTTTGGATTAACTCAATAATTCAAATAAATACAGGAAAAAAATATCAATAAGATGGCTTTTATTTGAGTATATTCTGTGTAAGACAAGATAACAATATAACCTTAGAAAATAAGAAACCAATATGTTTTCTCTAGAAATGTGCCCTCTACTCAGTGTTTTAAAAATCAAATAAAAACCTGCCTTTTTATAAACATATGCATGCAGAAACTTATAGACACAAGTGTACTACACATGACCCAATAGTAATGTTTTAAAAGAAAAAAGAAAATCTGTGCGCATCTTAAACTATCGATCTTTATTTTAAAATGAATTTTACCTTTGTAATGCTCCTAATGATACCCAATTTTAATTAAATTAAAATATGTTGTTTTTCTTTACATATAGAAATAAATAAAGAAATGTGTTCCACTGAATTAACGACAAACGCAGATAAGTCACACTATAGGATCCAAGCAATATTGCATTTGAAAACAATTTTTAAGACGAAGAGTTGAATGATCTTTATACCTTTATAGTCATAGCTCCTTTAAAATCACTTTGAATTATTTACCAGCCTGGTTTGCTCATATGTACACTGTATATATATGTATCTATTAACTTGTAAATTACTGGATGTAATTGTGTTCTTTGTCACATTGTATTTGCATATCAAATTGATGTACATTCCTTCTGTTTTATTAGATAATAATATGATAGATCAAGTTCAAAAAGCCACAAATGTCTTGATTTTATTTTGAAAAACCCAATGTCTTCTTTTCCTGTCCGATCTGTCTCAGCATATTTCCCTTGACGCAGTTGAGATGCGCCACATCAGAGATGCTCACAGGTTCAACACAACACAACACAACACAACACACTGCCGGTTTCACCAACGTAGATTTGTGCGTAAAATTTGCATGAACTGTCAAAGATGGCCGAATACAGGCTCAGCATCCACATCTCTCATTCATTCAGAGTGTTCTGCTTTTATATGATGTGGGGTTTATATCGGGTAGTATGGCAGTAGCCTGCACCAGGGAAGAAGCCAGCTTTACTGAGAGGCAGTGCTCTTCTTTCAGATAAAGCAAGTCATTTGAACAGACAGAGGTATCACTTCTTATTAAACACCTAAAACCCTGTGTCTGCAATGCAAATTAAATCTAGACTGGAAATTGGTTCATCCTTTGCCTCCTAAAATTGGCTTCCTATGATATCCTCTCCCCCTCAGCACACACACAAAATACTGCATGTGCACACTACCAGCTGGCGGGGCTTTTAGAGGTGCAAAATACATGAGCAATGCTTATAATTCACTCTTCTTCTGCCTCTCTGATGGTAACATTCCCACTGGCTTTGTAATTGCATATTACAGTCTCACAGTGATGTTATATGTATCCTATGATAATATTCATGTTCTATATCTTTACCTTCATTGAATATAGGCTACCTATAAGATTATGACTGCTGATCCCTTTTTTTATTTAGGCTTATATATTGCAGGTGCTTGCATGTGCAAATGTTGCAAACGTTTTAGGGCACACAATGGCTTCTGTTCCATATGTGCACCATCCATAATCATGCTGTTTCCCTCTTCACTGTTTTGAGATCCCCTATGAACCTTCAAAGACCCACAGGGGCCTGTCTCAAGGGAACATTGACAAATGTGGGCTGAATGAGGCCATTTATTTTACCTGCATTCTGCCCAAATGTATCACTAATACTGACCCATGCACTCTCCCATGAAAAATGTAAACAGTCATGGCTTGTATGGGGTGTCGGTAAGGTAACCCTAGGAAAACTGCAAAAAACTCTCACTTGACCCGTTAGCAGACCACCTATCCTAACATCTTAACATTTGAGGTCAATGTCAAACCTTAACCATCATGTCTAGACAAGACATGTACATATGTTGCACATGTAACATTAAGCTGTCTGTGGCTCTTTTTATGCTGTAACAACGTACATTTCCCCTCTGTGGGACCAATAAAGGTATTCTGATTCTGACAGGCATGTACAGCTAAAAAAAACAACATTTTGTTTATACCCATATGCATGGGGGAGTGTGTGGGAGAGAAACTCTCTCTGGAGGGAATTTGGGGATTTTAGCTTTTGAAGACCATTTACATGCACAAAAACCTATACCACACTACAGTAAAGGAACAAACCCAAAACAGCATAAAAGGGCTCCTTTAACTGAAATGTATGGAAATTCTGAGAGAAAAACTAAAAGCAATTGTGCTACTAAAGACAGAAGACACTAGGGGCTAAAACCATCCGAAGTTTCTATATCATTAATTCTGTTTAAAAAAAAAGTACCTGTTTATAAACACATGATGGCATCCTCTTTGTGCAGCATTGATGCACTTGTGTTAGAGCTTGCAACTGGCACCACTCTGCCGATTACGTAGATAGTCAGTGGTTCGATTCCCAGCCCTTGAGTGAACTTGTAGATTTATCCTTGGGCAAGATACTTAACCCCAAGTTGCTCCATATGGCGTGACCATTGGTGTGTGATTGTTAGGTTCCTTGAGCAGGGGCACCTTGTATGGCAGCCTCTGTCTCTGTATGATTGTGTGTGAATTGGTGAATGCTGACCAGTTTGTGCCAGAGGGGTCGTAAAGATTGGAAAAGTGCTTTATAAATGCAATCCATTTACCATACATTTAACACTTTTCTTTCATATTGCACAATCTACATGCAGTTAGTCGCAAGCAAACTGTACGATTGAAGTAGAAAAGCATCAATGGTAAAAAAGCAAAAAGCTGTCAGTTTTATAAGTGATAAAAACATGTAAGAACAATGACATTGTGAACCTAATGGGTTTTGAATGTGGCTACAACAGTGGGCTGTATCTGCATTTGTAGTCTTTTATTATCAAATATACAATTTCATCCCAACATTTTTTTAGATCATTTTATTTTGTTGTTTCTCTAATTTATTGTGTTTTAAATGTGATATTTTTGTAATGCATTTCCGGGTCTTACAAAAAGTTGCATTAGCACTGTGTTTGACAGGTGCTCTCCAAATAAAATCAGCTTTTTTATGAAGGCCCAAGCAGTTTGGTCTTGTCATGCCACACACAAGCCACCAGAGGGTGGCGATGTGTAGCTGATCTCACTAATCATTGTTTTCTGAGGAGGTGGAAGTGTAAAACATTTACAAAGTTTGAAATTGGATGCTATTGATTATGATGGATCATTCCATATAAACGATATTTGACCATGTGCTTAAAATAGTAATTACATTTATATTCATCAAGCGGGACACATAACTTGTTGGCTCATTTGGTAGTGTAGTACAGTATAGTGTTGCAACCTTGTTATGCTATACATTTGTTAGCCTGTAGGTGTCAGCACTGAGCTTCCATACAAAGTTATTACCTCCTGTGTTAGGTTGTGTCAGGAATGTGGCCCACTGCCCCTCAGCTTGTGTCATGATGCACATCAGTCAGTGCGTAACACAAGCAGCAGAAGGTAGGGGTGATGTACAGATGCACTGATGGGTGTGAACGAGATGAGCAAGTTCATGTCCCGGAGGTCAAATGAACCAATTGTTCAGTTTGTGAGGGCAGGTTTGTGGCGCACAATCAGCAGGAGAGAGGATGTATAGTCATTAGGCCCACACTTTAACCTTCTGCTGATGACTGATGGACGGGGTCATGAAGAGGTGAGAGAATCTGCTGAAATCTCATGTTGCATTCACAACCCATTTTGGTCAGTGGACTTTCAAGCTCTTAAATCCTTTGAACTCATCCCAGACTGCAAGAAAAATGCTGATGTTTGTATAGAATTGTACACATGAACTACAAAGAAAATAACGCCATGCCTGACACTAGGAATGGATGTTACTCCCTAAATGTACTCAGTTGTTAAAAAGGTATCAGATGGCAGAAGATATTCATGTTTCCTGGCACATTGCATGTCTTTTGGAAAGCCCAAATACTTCACACTAATACAGCTACACTCTAATCCTATAAAACTCCACTAGAGCTGAGGCAGCAGCAGGATTTCTGTTATACTGACAGCCACAAGAAATCATTTTTGTGTTTTCCATTTAATGTTTATCAATATATTTCAAACCTGTTTAAAAGAAGTTTGTGAATCACAACCCAAGAAGTTGTTGAGGATCCGGGCTACAGATTGATCAAACTGCTCATATTACCTTTTATACTGACTACCAACTTTAGTTCAAAATCATTCTGTTGTTCTTGAAAGTGACCAGTTTGTAAATGAAGATAATAACACAACAGACGGTGCAAAGCTCAGTTATATATACAGTTATTATCGAAAATAGCATATAACAGGCTAGAAAGTTATTGCATTATTATTCAGCCTTAAATGTTCCTTCTTTGTGCATCTTTAGCAACCTTTCCAACGCCTGGCTTCGATTTGTAGACCAAGGATTGGAGCCTCTATTTTATAAGATTGGTAAATGAGACTAAAACAAGGCGCACCTCAACCTGCTGCAACACATGAATTATGCTAACAGGTTCATGCTGGAAATATAACAAAGCCATGTAATATACAATGCAACAAATTCGACACAATGGTTCTGTTTCTTTTGATACTTAAAGTGTATTTGTTTAATCTGAGTATGTTTTTAATTGAGGTATTATAACATTTCTTATTGAAAAGGAAAATTCTTTCACCACTGGATTTAAATTCTAAATAAGTAGATTGTATTCTGAAATTGCCAAGACTATTTATTTTTACTTTCCACAGGTTATAGTCTTATCAGCGTGATTGAAACATATCATTTAATCATTAAGTAATAGTACATTTAGTGCGTCAATGCTGTTTGTCATGTCTCATTTCATCCTGTTTAATGTGCACCATTACCTGGCTTAGTGATAATTGATATTGCTGGAACTTGAAACAATAGGCTTTAGGTCAGCATAACCTCCAAGCAATGTGAAAACAACACGGCCTACAATCAATTCCAGTCAAGAGTCTTTGGCTCCCAGGTGCTTCCGGGCCGCGGGTCAAACTTGTGTGTATACCCTTTCTCTCACCCTCTCTTTCACCTCCCTCAGACCTGAAATGCTCTCTTTTGCGGTCTAATGTTAAACGTTTACTCCGAATCCTACCTCAAATTTGGGTTTCCTGTAACATCTCTTCCTGATGGGGTATAGAGCAGAACCTGCTTACGTAAATAAGCCAAGGGAGAGGCACAAGGAGCCAAAGGTGAGACCCTGCTGCCATATTTCACAAGAGGAGCCATTGTTTAGCTTCAGACGTATTCCTTGCCATGCAAAGTAGTATCCGTTCTTGCAAATAGCCTGAGCCAATACATTTGTTGTTAACAGTAGGAACAGACAACTTGCTGGCAGGTAGGGAGGATCGTGACAAAACAACACGGGGGAGGCTTCTTCAGAATACCGGATCTGCTCTGAGCTGGACAAATGTGCATCACATTGTTGGCTGGCAGACAGACTGGAAGGAACAAATATCTTCTCATTAGGAAACTATTGAGGAACCTTTCAAAATGCAAGCAACAACAAGTACTCAACTGATATATTGATTGACTGATCCATGTATTAATTTAAAAACTTTTCCTAATGAAACGTTTTACATTTTCACACTTAACACTTTTTCTGTTGGTGGCTGCTATGACCATGTTTGTGTTAGGGGCTTTCAACAACAGAGAGTAAAGGTGAGGCCTTTAGGACAGTCCATGAACTTCCCTCTCAAATACACAGCCTTTAAGGATGTCCTCCTGTCCACCCTGTTTTCCAAAGATCTGAAAGCACAGTCACTCACTGTCCTCCCCACTCTCACCTCTTTGTTTGGCCTCTCATCTATTCTTAACCTCTTGCTTTTGTGTTAAAAAAACATATTGTGGAAAGTGTAGAAAATGCAGCCCTCTGTCACCAACAAGAGGAAGAAGCAACGTTATTCTTATCATGTGAGGATGCCAAGGAGAAGACTGTCTGCAAATATGAATTTCATGGAGGGTATGCTTACTGTAAATGTAGGCTAATTAATATGAATATTTGCAGGGTTAATATAATTGTTGGTGTTGCATGATTATGAACATGATTTATCCTAAGGCAAATTACAGATCAAATACAACTATTTACCCTTTGATGCCATATTGTTTATTCTTTTTTTATTTGTAGATTTTATATAATTGTTAGTGTTGAATGCATAATAATCCATGCTCTTTTCTTGTAATGAAAACTTAGGGTCTACAGCCATGGAAGCATCTTTGTGAGACTATACTTTTAGCTTAATGCTAACATCAGAATGCTCACATTCTGATTCTTGTAGTTAACATTTTCACAATGTTCAGAATCTAGTTATGTTCATTCTATTTTCATTGTAGAAGCAATATAATCGTTAGTTCCGCAGGCATTATATGTGTGCTCCTTTTGTAAATAAGAGTATACAGCCATGCTAGCAGCTTTGTGCCACTGTACTTTAACCTTAATGCTAACATCATCATGCTAACATGCTGACAAAGACAATGCTAACAGTCTGATCCTTGGTAGGCTAGATGTTAACCATATTCAGCATCTTATTATGTTCATAAATTAATATATTTTTAATGTTGCATGCATAACAATCCATGCTATTTTTGTAAATAAAACTAAGTCTACAGCCATGCTTACAACTGTGTACCACTAGCTAAATGCTAACAACATCAGTGTGAAGGCTGTTACTACAACCACACATCATAAAGGTTATGCTTTTTTTTTGTTTAACATTATACTGTATATACAGACACAATTTTAAACAACTTTATTTTAGTAGATTGAGTGCACGCTATCTTGTAAAATGTACTGATTGTTAATTTTGTGTTGTGTAGTTAACCCAGGTTCTGTCAGTGTCTTGCAGCTCACATTGGTCCTGGCAAAAGGCTGAGCTACTGAACCTCACCTGCCTATGTAGATGTGCCTGGTTAATAGGACTGTGCCATTCCCCAAAAACTTGAGGAGTGTATCTATAGGGCATATAGCCAATATCGTCTACTACGATGTCATGATTATCACTTTCCGATCCTTCAGCCTCATATAAGCTCTCAGACACATTCAATATTAAGCTGTCATCGCTTGCTGCTGTGTGCGCCATCGTGCGTTTGCATGCAGATGCTGGGATCCGGGACGGTGCAGCTGGAGCTCTTTGCCCGCAATGACGTCACACATCATGTGGCGGGATTTAAAGAATCGCCGAGAAGATCCAGAATATGGTCAACATTGAAGGGCAGATTAATGGTTATCAAAGTACAAATTTCCCAAATCACTTCAGTAACGGTTTCAAGGGGACAATATTTACACAAATGAATGGGTTTGGATGATGGGGGAAATCCGTGTCACAGGCTCTTTAAAGAGAAAGGCAGTGGCTCTTAGGCAGTGGCTCTTGGGCGGAAGAGCACTCAGCATGTAATTTGAAAAATATGAAATTTTTTTCACAAACCAAGTGAAAGGACACTCAGGTTTATCCTGAAGGGACAACAATGTGTGTCACTGTTACATTGGAAATTCAAGATATTTTAACTAAAACAGAAAAATGTCAACCTCATGGAGGTGTTCAATTAAAAAAAAGAGAGTCAATAGGCCTACAGAAGCTTTGGACTGAGGTTCAACTCAATGTCACAAAGTGTCATGGTAATCCATCCCCCATTCACAGACTGAAAGACAGACCGACAGACACCTTCCTCCCTAGAGCCACGCATGGCTAAAAAAGCAAGCTGATAGATTTTCGAAGATTCTCACTCACTCAGCTTGCTTCCTTAATAAGGAGGATCATCTGGAGGTCAGGTTTTCCCCTCTTCTTATTTACCGCTGTATCATTGGTTGATTGGCGTTGATGCTGAGCGTCCTGCTGTAATGAGGCCAGGTCTGAGGTCAGGGGATGTGCTCGCATAAATACAGACTTTCAGGACCAACACAGCCTCCTCTGTTTTTTTCTCACTATTATATACACGTCCAAATAGTTTAAACAAAGGAGAACAAATAACTCCACAGGTTGGGATGTTTAGAGTGTAAGTGGCATCAGGCCAGAGTAGACCTGAGCACAAATATTTATATCCCAGCATCCACCCATGATAACTTTTAACACAGACAAACTGTATCAACAATTAAAGAAATAAGGGCGTGTTAGGCTGATGCATTTTAAGAATGATTTAGGACATTTTCAAAGTTATTTTAAAAGCAGTCCTTGCTTTGAACTAAGGTGTACTTCCTCTGCTCGTCTCGTGCCAAGCCTGAGGATGATGATTCAATGTGACTGTTGATAACGAAACAAACAGGTTGGCGTGTCTGCTCGGGCTGATCTGGAGCTGGGTATGCAGTGGCAGGCTTGGCCTTGCAGCTTCTCATCGCTAAATAAAGATCCACTTGATGGATATACTCAGATAACATAAATCAGGATATCCCATCAGGAGTGACGAAGTGGACCATTGTTTGGTTCAAGTGGGCAGCCATCCTGACAGACAGTGTATACTGAACATGGGAGAGGACAGGAGGTTCTCTCTATTGAGTGTTGCCCTGCAGGGTCACGTCCGAACAGGTCATTCATATGTGGTTGCATAACCGAACATAAATAAGACTTGACTGACATGTCCGCAACTCAACCAAAAGCACCTAGACTTAGAATAAGACGTCTGATGAAGATGCCCCTTTTTTAGCGACACAAATTTTTATGCTCTTTAATACTACTTGAAGCAAACTTCAAGTAACAATCAAAAGAAAGACAATTAATCGCTGAGAGGCTGAGGTATAACAAAAAATCAAACTAACTCTGACAAGCGACACCGATTTTTATGATTTTTATGATGAACAACATTAGGTAAACAATATAAAAAAAAATACTGGGTACAGCTTGCACTCCATTGCTCGCTACAGTACATTAAAGATCAGAAAGATGGACTGGGGATCTATTTTATTAGTAATTTTCTTGACAACTGTTAATCCGACTGAGCATTACACCTGGGGAGCGCACTGCTGAGTGTGAAGGTGTTTGGGTGACTGGTTCTTGGGAAAAGTTGCAGAAAGCAATTTCAGAGGCCATGCAATTGGCATGTTTTGAATGTGCACTGCACTATTCAATAAAGTTTGGAACAGGAAACATTTTGAAAACTTGTCTAGTGGTGCATTTAGGGATTCTCTGACATCCAAGCGTTCTTGCCTGAAAACATTGCAATCTTATGATATGCTGTTATGCAGTCAACCCAAACAGAAAATCAATAAATAAACAAATATAGTAATTAGTACAATGTTAATTCAGTTGTTTCCTGCATTCAGGGCATGCTGTTTGACACATTTCACATCTCATTGTACTTGTGTGCATCAGAATGAAGAGTTGTGTGAGAGGACTGGATCCTGCAAGTGATAACATTATTCAATATATAAGTATAAGTTATTCTAAATGGCAGTGATGCTCCCTAATGATGGACAGCGCTATACTGGTTAATGTATACATTAAAATGGTTATTAGCTCAATATTTCACTGAGTACCATGGTCTTGATGCATTGACGGAAGAAAAATAAACAGTGGAGCGTTTCTTGTCTAGACTTAACAAGCCCCAGTGCTCACAACTGACCTGAGACAAGTTCCCCTCTCCGCCACAACACTCATAATTGAGTACTTTTACATATACAGAGTATGCATGAGAAGAAAACAACAGAAAAGAGAGGAGCTGCGAAAAGTGCATGACAGTGTGAACAAAGACAGGGCACGGCTTGCTTCCGAAAACAAACAGTGAATACAGCCAGATGGATTTTCCATTGCAGAGCTGTGTTAATGAGAGGAAGCAGGGGAGTGCTTCCCAGGGATTGCATTGTGATACTGTGGACTGTTCCACCTTCAACCTCTGATCGAGGGAAACCTCCAAGAGTTTGGCCCTCCTCAGTCAGAGATGCTGATCCCTGCCAAAAATACCTGGAAAAGAAAATTCAACATCCGGCTTCAGAGTGCTTTAGAAAAGGATATCAGATAATGCTCTAATACTTATGACTCAAAGCTACACTACCAAAGTTATCATTCAATTGATGCCAACTTCACTTAATGTTCTTCCTGTTCTGTCCTTCAAATTCGTGGAACTTATTTAATTTAAAAACAATTGCATGGTGCAGTGCAAGGGTCAGAGATCTATTGTCAGTTACAGGTAAACAGCTTGAAGATTTATTTAAAGATGTTTTTGACTTTTTGCAGACATTTGAGTCATTGCCTTTGTATTCAAGTTTGCACGCAAGTTATATTTAATGTATGAATGTAACAAAGCACTGAGTTACATTGTTCTAGCACTCACTCAGCCATTATGAATGTCAACAGGCAGTCCAGCTCCACACATCTGCAATGATATCATAGCATATTTGGCAATGCACAAGTACTTATTCTCAAAACAAATTATATAATTTTTTCTAAAATTACCTAAAATCTTTCACATTTTGCACTGTCCATTATGATGCATTTAAGATGCAGAAAAATGCTCAGTTTCATTTTTCTTACAAATATTATTGCAATGTTATCATAAAACCAAACATAATTTAAGTACATTCAGTCTAAACATTTTTCATTAACTTTACTGGTTCCCACCTCTTACTGTTACTTTTCATTTTCTTTTTATGATTATCATCACTCTGTGTGATTATAATACACCCAATATATAACTTGTGAAATCAATGCCAATTGCAAGACAATTCATAGTAAATACGATTAGTCATTCTTCTTGAACACTTAATTCAGTGTTCTATTGTTATGTAAAAAAAATTAGAAACGAAAAAAATAAATAAAGTGTTGATAGTGTCTTAAAAATCCCCATTCTAAATTGAGGTCTGGGTTGATAACAGTTAGAGTCACTGACAGGACGGAACGTGTGTACTAATAAAGGCCAAAAAATCCCCTCCCAAAAATAACAAAATTGGTCTGGCTGTGGCAAGTTGAACTGGGGTTAAGCCTTCTAATAAACTAAAAAGGATCGATTCAAGGCTAAATTATGGTTAAATCTCCTATTTACCAGCTGTTGTTGGCAAACATAACAACATGTAATAAACAGACTAATTGGATCACCAAGATAAGCTGAGGCCGAAGTCCCCTGGATGACCTGTGAACTAACGTTTCCTCACTGCTGAAGACTTTATAATGGATTTCAGATAAACATGTCTCAGTGTGTCGGACAAACAAGGACTCCCATAACCCGACAAAAGACCTTAGCTTTAGTTTTACATTTGGCCAACTGGCCGTTAAATTTCAGACCAAAACCCACTAACTTCATAATTCATGTAAAATAAGATTGTACATAATACTGTATGCACACCTTGATGTAAACAAATATGACATTTTATGTAGAGAAAAAAAAAATGATATGGATAATGATTAAAATATGTGTGACAGATGAACTCAGACGATAGCTAACAAGCATCAAGTATGATTTCTGTGAAAAATGGAAAGAGAGGTGGGAAGGATGGGGTGGTTTGGGCAATGGACTCATATGGACTATTATGGACTATATATTTTTTACGTTTGTATTATCGTTTTCATAATTTGTATCTGGATATACAGTAAATCCGGAAAGAATTCATACCCCTTAACTTTTTTCACATTTTGTTATGTTACAGCCTTATTTAAAAATTGATTAAATTCATTTTGTTTCTCAACATTACACACATAATACCCCATAATGACAAAGTGAAAACGTTTTTAAAGAATGTTTTGCAAATGTGTTAAAAATAATAAAATGAAATATCACATGTACATAAGTATTCACACCCTTTGCTTTGACACTGAAAATTGAGCTCAGGCACATCCCGTTTCCACTGATCATCCTTGAGATGTTTCTATAACTTGACTGGAGTCCACCTGTAGTAAATTCAATAGATTTGACATGACTTAGAAAAGAACACACCTGTCTATATGAGGTCCCACAGTTGACAGTGCATATCAGAGCACAAACCAAGTCATGAGGTCCAAGGAATTGTCTGTAAACCTCAGAGACAGGATTGTATCAAGGCACAGATCTGGGGAAGGGTACAGAAAAATGTCTGCAGCATTGAACGTCCCAACGAGCACATTGGTTTCCATCATTTGCAAATGGAAGGTGTTTGAAACCACCACGGCTGGATGCCAAGCATCATGTCTGGAGGAACCCAGGCACCGCTCATCACCTGGCCAACACCATCCCTACAGTGAAGCATGGTGGTGGCAGCATCATGCTGTGGGGATGTTTTTCAGCGGCAGGAACTGGGAGACTAGTCAGGATCAAGGGAAAGATGAATGCAGCAATGTACAGGGAGATCCTTGATGAAAACCTGCTCCAGAGCGCTCTGGACCTCAGACTGGGGCGAAGGTTCACCCTTCAACAGGACAACGACCTTAAGCACACAGCCACGATAACAAAGGAGTGGCTTCGGGACAAGTCTGTGAATGTCCTTGAGTGGCCCAGCCAGAGCCCAGACTTGAACCGGATTGAATATCTCTGGAGAGATCTGAAAATGGCTGTGCACTGACGCTCCCCATCCAAGATGATGGAGCTTGAGACGATCTGCAAAGAAGAATGGGAGAAACTGCCCAAAGATAGGTGTGCCAAGCTTGTAGCATCATACTCAAGAAGACTTGAGGCTGTAATTGCTGCCAAAGGTGCTTCAACAACATATTGAGTAAAGGGTGTGAATACTTATGTTTATGTGATATTTGAGTGTTTTATTTTTAATTCATTTGCAAACATTATTTTAAAACTTTTTTCACTTTGTCATCATGGGGTATTGTGTGTAGAATGTTGAGAAAACAAATTAATTTAATCAATTTTGAAATATGGCTGTAACATAACAAAATGTGGAAAAAGTGAAGGGGTATGAATACTTTCCGGATGCACTGTACATGTCCCTCTGTGAGGGAAACTAGAAAACAATACAAAGTTGTTCAGAAAAAAAGAAACCCACTAACTTAACTCCCTGAGGTCTAAGCCCTTCTTCCAAGAGGTCAGTGTGCACACTGATCCCCGCTGAGGTTGGCTGATTTTGTTGAATAAAGCCAGCTCAGATTCGCTGCTTCACCTTCACTCTGAACAGCAGAGGGGAAGTTCCCTCCTAGTACATAACGTAAACTTGGCTCCAATAAAGGCATCCGTTGGCACCTCGGTGGACAACAGGAAATCTTTGTTTAACGCAAAACATCCCCTTGTTGGCCTCAGGGTGTATGACCCTTCATACTGTACGGCGGCAGAGCGTCATATAGCAGCCGCAGTGTTTACTGAACAAAGCTGCCGTATCCTTAAGATAAACAATGAAGGCATGAAGTATGGGTGTATGTAGTTCTGCGTCAGACCCGCAGGACCCCGTCTGTTTGTCAAAGTGCCTTTTGGTATGTATTGTTTAAAATAACTGTAGACTTCGTGTCTGACTCCCCTATGTTCAGGGGCCACAACACCTAAAGATAGAAGTAGGCAAAACAAATACAATTCATTGTATAGTACCATATTCATTCCAAGAGCCGTCAAAACTGTCACATTATGAAGACAAAACTTGAACACAACGTCAGAGCTCTTGAATCTGTTTAGTCGACCCAGTCAATGGGTTTTTATTATGTTTCCAGCAACAGATCCATTTAATTCACAGTGAGAGTTCAACACATTTCCATACACGACTACATCCTTACATACATTAGGGCTATATACCAGAGAATGGGTATATGGTTGGGTAAATACATGTTAAACAGCAGAACATCCTAGATCTCTTTTATTGCATCTGCTATCAGTTGATTCTACAATGATTTGGGGGAATAAAAGGCCAAGAAAGACTAAAGAAGTTACATTTTGAGAATATTTAATAGACTATCACTTTTGTTTACTTCTGTAGATCGACATAAAAATACTAGAAACCATAGTGATTATTATGGTACAGTCAGTTTCACATTTCCATTAAAAATGCACATCTGGAGATTGAGAAAGTCAGTGAGCCTGTACAGTACGAGCAGTACCTGAGGTCAAGTTTTTGGTATCAATATTTGGTACAATCAGTTTTTGGTCAAGGTGCATGTACATCTCATCACTATTTTCACATTATATCTGTGAATGCTCTCCTAACATAAACACCAACAGCTAGTCTTCTCTGTGAAGTTTATTTATGTCTTCCATATTCTTGGCAGGTTGAGGTGTTGCATTTCTGACACTTGTCCTGCGGATTCGCCTCGGGCGGTGCTCTGAGAACCAGTTGGAGACGGTCATGGCAAGGCGGAGGAATCCCAGGCTGATGCAGTGCACCTCTGAGGTGAGTGGGATGTCAGAAAAGAGGGCGTGGTCCCTGCACATGAGGGCATTGCTGCATTCAAAGTCTTTGACAATGTTGAGGATCTCCTGGCGCTCCGCCTGGCGCATCATCCCTCTGATATTCAGCAGGGTGGAGACGTGCTTCTTCCTGTAGGGAGGAAGGATACAGGGAGGAAGGGGGGTAGACGGGTGTTAATGGAAATTGGGTCTGTTTGGTGTTGCCAAAGGCTGTCATCAGTTTGAGTCACATCTCTCTTAGTAATACCATCTGTTTCTGGGAAGTAACAGAACATTTGGTACCACTTTGGTACAAGAACATCTAATTGATCTATTCACCTCATGTACCCCCGCCCCTTTACCCACTTGGGGTTCAAATGCTTTCATGTACGTTCTTCCAGTTTAGCATTATCAGCATTGTTTAAAATGATTTTTATTTGAACACATTTACAGCTTTACAGACCTCCATATTCTGTAATTGGCTGGCAGGATGATATATGAAAATGGCTCAAATAGTATATGAGGACTTTTTTTAAAGCTCTGCATTGTCTATTGGTGTAGATGGCTCCACTATGAGGAGTTACAAAAAAGTACCAAAGCATTCGTCCAGTCGGACTCATGTATATAATGACTCTCTCTGCCTGAAAGGTAGTTAAAGGTCCACAGTTTTAGTTAGCTCACTTTCTACCTAGCTTCTAGCTAACATCAGCTAGGTAAATGTTAGCTAGTTAGCTCAAATTTGCCAAATTGGTTGCTCTCGTAATTTAATTAGAATTCTCATTTAACACCCTATGGTTAGACTTGCAGTGCAGACCTGTGTCTGACGTTACGGCAGTGAGTAAATATAAAAACCATTGTTTTGATACAGCTAGCAGCTCCTAACAGCTCCAACCTGTAAATTCTCGAAGATGCGTTTTTTGGATAAACTAATCACATGATAAAAAAATGGTTAGTGTCTCGCCTGAATAAGTGTTTTACTTAAAGGTCCCATGTCATGCTTTTCTGGTTATTACCCGTCCCCTTGTGTGTTATAGCTTTTTATGCATGTAAACGGTCTGCAAAGTCACAAACCCTCAAAGTACACCCTGTAGCGAGTAAAACTCGAAAACACAGAAAAGACCTGTATGCTGCCCCAGAACTCCTTGTTGGAGATTTCTCTTTTTCCATTGTTTACTTCTTGGGTATAGTGACGTATTTGGGTATAGTGACGTAACGTAACGGCTCTGCGGATTGGTCCATTTGGACCAATCTGCGGAGCCGTTACGTTACGTCCGCGGAGCCGTTATGTTTGGACCAATCCGCGGACTTCCTCACACACACACACTCGGCGGGACGTTGCGAGGCTCGCTGCTGCGAGGAGCAGGACAGTGTAAGCCGGCTCACTGGTGTGGGGTCGGCGAGACAGCGAGACATCGCGGAACTCAGTCTGAGCACACACACAAACTCCCAGCCAGGCTGCGGGTGTGTGTGTGTTTCGGGCTGGGTTTTGCTGTGTCTCGCTGTCTCGCAGACGGCCACTGGGCTCACAGGGAGGGGGGGGGGGCGCAGGAGCTCCAACAAGCCGTTTAGGACAGAGAGTGAATACACATACTATACAGAGATGCTGTATGAGAAACCAATGTGAGTTTGGAAAATTGCATAATATACATCTATTTTAGTAGACCTCAACAATGGAATTATGATCAGTAGAAATGGCCATGACATGGGACCTTTAATAACAGTTCATTCAAAAGCCAAAAAACTGGTTCTTTGGCAAGTAAAGGTTGATAAAGCTGGCAACGGCATAACAAAGTAATAGCACTTACGCTCTAACAGGGAGTACCAACACATATTAAGGCAGTTAGTGCCCTAGCACTAGCAGGCAAAGCATAAAGTCAATAAAGCATTTGTAAATTGTTTTGAAGATAAATCTATTGGCATTTAAGTACATATTTGGATACGTAGGTAGGATCTCTGTTTAGAGGATTCAATTGTATGCCCATGTGTATGCGCACATGTGCATGAATGGAGGCTGGCAGTCTTTGATCTCCTAAAATACCAGCAGGGGATGCCATACAGTAAACAGAAGGGGTGAGTCAAGCAGTGAGTTAGCATGTCCGCTCTTAACTTCTATGTTTTTCTCTCCTCTTCCACACCTCTCCCTCTTTGTGGCACCAGTTTGTCTCCTGCAGGGTGGCAGGAACAGGAAGTACTCGGCAGCAGCTTCCTGTCTGCTCCGTGGAGAGTTATGCGTCACATGCGGCCGTAGGTTGACAACGGTCACCTTAATCTGTGCACAAACAACCCCCCTGCCCCCTCACTCCCAAAGGCCTCCCGGCCACATGCATTCTCAAAACAGACCCACTCTCGTCTCCAAATATAGCAACGTTAATGTACGCTAGATATGTTTCCACGCTCCTTTTCCTTGTTTTGATCCTTTGTGACCAAAATAAAAACTAAAAACAAAACATACCTAATCTGACTTTTTTCCTTGCTTTGGCTAAGTGCCAAAAACAGCGAACTGTGAAAATGCAGCAATAAGCATAAAAGAAAATAGGACCTTCGGGGGTACAGTAGAGAGAATATCTGTTTTTATAGATGCTTCCTGGTTGCAAAATAATTGTTCCAACACTGTCACTTTGTTAGTCCTTACCGTATATCTGGAAACTCTTTCACTAGGACAGCGACTTCCATCTGGATGGAGGGAGTGTCCTCCAGGAGGATGATGTCAGCAAGGTGGCAGATGACGCTGTCTAACCAGGATGAACTTGATTCCTGAAGCAGAGTGTAGACAAGCAGAGGACAAACTGTTTTATTATTGTGCAACAGATTTTTTCCTTACCATAAGGAAACTTAAAATGTATCGATAAATTGGAATCTGTTTGGAAATGTGGTCAACTATACTGCATTCGTAAACGCTATTCATCAAAAAGTTTCTTTTAAAGATAAGGCATGTCTACCCGTGAACAATCAAACCTTCAGGGGAAACACAGATTAATACCTTTAAAGGCCAGAGGCCAAACATTAAGGTGATTTACTGAGTGAAAAACAAAACTCCACCTCTGTTTTTCTGGGTCATGTTTTTCTTCAAACACTCAGGAAAAATAAATTCTTTGGCTTGGCATGCACTAAAAATAACGACGTCTTTTTTAGACAGGCATGAACCCCCCCCCCCTCCCCTCTAGTTTCCACAGACACTTCATCCCGCTCCTCGGCGCAAAAAGGCCATCAAGGCCATCCCAGAGCCACATCAAAGCTGGCCAGCTGACAGGAACAGGAAGTTCCTTCTGAACACAGCAGCTTCCTGTTGTCAGCCGAGGTGACGGACACTTGTTTGAACTCGCTCACAGAAAGGGGGCAAATGCCACGCTGTCAGGTCTCGTTGTTTTACACCCTCTTCCCTCCTCTGACGAGTGCTAACGTAAGCCTGCTCCATCCATCTCCATCTCACTGACGGCAGCCATTTTTCAGAGCTCAGTCCTGTATCAACAGTCTGAGTTATTCCTGACCTCGGAAGTTAGGGGGTCAGGCTCCATTTACAACCAACAGACTCTGCACTCCCGGCGCCAGCTCTGCTCAGTGTTTTTGAGAATCAGCATATTGGAATTATATACAATGCTCAGCATCTCCTGAGAAGCAATTATTAGCTCTGTTTTGTTGCAATGGGTTTTGGTCTCCTTCTAGAACCTTACTGTACTTTGCCACACTAAAGAGTTAAATCCGACTTTAAAGACAACGTCTGAATAATTTATAAATGTAATGTTTTGAGTGAAGTCCAGACTTACCAGATCCTTAAAGAGTCCTTTGAGCTGTTTGGCTTCATCTTGCAGACGGAAAGCCATCCTCTTTCTCATTTTGGAGGATGTGCAGATTATCCGTCCCCTCATGATGGCGCGGACATACTCCACCAGGACCCGCCGGTGCACCTCTCCCACCAGCGTCTGTCAGGCGTTCAGAAAAACAAATCACTGACATATCACCTTCTGTTACCTGTAACCTTTTAACACAAGTTGTTAATTATTTTATCAAAGAAATGTTACCTGGTAAGGTGGAGGGTCCATCCTCCTGAACTTCTTGAAGTGTTGTTTGATGCTGGCTTCGATGGCCTCAAAGGCCTCTGTGTTGTTCAGCCATTTCCTCTTTATCAGTTTCTCCAGGAAAGGCTGAGACAACAACACACAAGTTCTGTTTAACAGAGTACGCCATCACAGTACATTTACTCAAGTTAAGTGCAATGTAAAGGTAATTTACTTCAACTCAATTACAATTCTTATATTATATTATCACCAAAAAAGTAAACTTGAATGTAATAAAATTATCTAATGGCTGTAGTTACTTTGTAGAATGAGATTTTCAAACAAAAAATATCATATAAGATATTTATCATTACTTAAATCAAGCTAAAGTATATACTTCAAGCTATAAACAACTACATGCTGCTTACAGGCTTTTGCAGTGACTGTAATCAAATAATGAACCTTTAATGCTGCCGGGGGTCCTTAGGCTTCATAATGTGTATACTGCATAATGTAATACTTATCTTTACTTCATTTTGAATGAAACATGTTTTCGGTTTCCCTAACTGTTGGAGTTGGCAGGCACATAACTCAATTGGTACTCACATTAGTACATTTTTACGTTGTAGGATTGCTACTTTTACTTATTTAGTGATCTGAATACTTTTTCCAGTTCTAAACAGCAGACATGGATCGTTTGAAATTGAGAAACCCACATATTACTTTGTGTTTCAATAAAATACGTTTATGGAATTTTTTCAAATGTGTCATCCCACTGGTACATAGTCATATTTCCTGGCCATGAGCCTGGAATTTGCTTGTGTCTTACTCACCCTGATGTTCTCGAAAAGCCTTTCTGTCAGCACCCTCACTGACTGGTTGATGATGCGGTCCAGGGAGGAGTTGGCTCTCTGTGCAGTGTCCTCGCTTCCCTGTGGGTCACACTGCCTGCAGCGCTCCACTAAGGATCTACACAGGAGACATGAAGCTAAACCTTCAGAAAATGACTGCAGACAAATCCCCAAATGTATATTTCTAGCTCAATACAAAAATATTTTGTCTACCTGAGAGGAGGGCAGCAGTTGACCACAGATATGGTTCTGGACACATATCCGTCCCCTCGTTCTCCGAATTCTGCCTGAGTATCATGAAACATCTCCACCTTCCTCTGGAAACTGGACAGAGTTTAAAAAAAAACATGCTGAATGCTAAAACAATCAATAAATTGACACTCCTGTCCTGTCCTGTCAAAACACTGCTTAGGATTGAAGACATCCTTAAATCAATAAAAATACCAACATATTAAATAAAGGCCTGATTAGATAAAGAATAACAAATGTATTATTTTTAGTAAATGCAGATCACACCATTTTTTTTTCACCCTGACATTCCTGAAATTTAAAATTACAAAAATGTGCAATTGAGTGCAATTATTTCACGTTTGTAATAATAATAATAATAACACTCACTAGTAGAGAAAGTCAGCCAGACCAACGAGACTGCAGCGAGCCACTCTTGCCCCCAGAAACTGGTTCACAGATGTAGATCGGTCCAAGTCCACCTTCAACCTCTGGAATAGTGAAATACATTAGCGGTAACACAGCTGTTTCCTAGGCTAAAAAGACATTTACTAAAATCCCCAGTGAAAACAACATGTGACCTGTACCTGGATGACTGAGCGTGCCAGGTGGGACTGATACTCCTCTATGTGCAGAGTCTGGGCCCATCGTCTCTCCTCCTCATCCAGAACCTGAATCAACTCTATTGTCACCTTCTCCTGAAAATCACAGAGTAAAATATAAATGTGAATCCAGATTTTCAACAAAAAAAACACCGCTGTGTTGAGAGAACATTTCTTACCCTGACGATGCTGATGCAGTCTTCCTCCAGCCTCTGCACTGTGTCTTGGGGCAGAATGGGCTCCAGTGGAGAGTAGTTGATGGGTGTCTTTGTCCCGATGGTTCCCAGCACATCCCTGGTAGAACATTTGAAATCATTACTAAACCAGTCCAGTTTCCAGGTTTGTTACAGTTGAATACATCATTATTGCATATGGATGTCCACGGCCTTACCTGTTGTAGATGTTGTAGAACCAGTCCAGTAAAGAGTAGACATCGGTGATCTGCAGCGGTCCGCTGGTGATGCTCCGAAGACGTTTGGCCACGGCGCGATGGTAGCTATCCACATACACCTGGAAAGCAGCAAACTCCTCTGGGTAAATGGACACAGCATTCCTCCTCGCTGCGTCCAGGTCATCCACCATGCGAGTCCTCAGGCGTTCCAGGTATAAGGCGAGCTGACCCGCCTGGGTGTCCACCTCATGGGGCAGGCTCCAGTCTGCAGCCTCCATCACAGCCTGCCTCCACTTCAGCTTCAGTTTCCGAGGACGATGGCTGGAATGGATCTGGAGACCTTCTTGCTCTGGCTTGGTTGCCTCTCTCAGGGCCCAGGTAGCATCGGCATGCTCCTCCTGTTGGATCACCAGCACCACCAGCCCCAGGTTTGGACCCGCACTGGGCTGGCGGAGGGACTCCCGCACGACGTCCCACATCTCTTTCTGCAGGGCCTCATACAGGAGCTCCACGTCCTTAGCCTTCCGCACGCCTGAGTCCAGTGTTGCGTTGGAGCTGAGGGAGTCGTCTAAGGATGAGGACGATAAGGTATTCATGCCAGGAGGGGTGCTGGGAGAAAGAGTTGGAGTAGGGGTGGAACTAGTTGTGGTTGTAAGGTGAGACAGCAGCTCACACTCGCACTCCAGCTCCTGAATGTGTGTGTCGGCCAGGAGAAGATCCCTGTGGTTGACCAACTGCAGGATCTCTAGTACTGTGGGCAGCAAGAAGAGAAAACATAGCTATTTTTATTTGTCACAAAATTAAGGGTTAGCTAACAAACTGGGAAAGGATGTGTGTTTTTTCTTTATTGAGTGGTGTGCGTGTGCCTGACTGACAAACAGGGCTATTTGTTGCTCATCCTGCACACTCTTCTATTCCTATAGGTCCCCTGTGGAGTCTGTGAACAGTAGCTTGGTTGAACTTCTATCTAAAAGCAACCTGGGGTTGGAGGAAGTGTGGTCATTTCCTGGTTCACAGTCTGGTGGTGATTGAACCCAGTGACTCAGGGACCTGGGGACCTCTCGGCCTCACGAGAGAGTTGTCTAGGATTGGAGGAAGTACTGCTGAAGCTTAACCAGGAAGAGCTAAGTTCTCCAATGTAATGGGAACTCCTGACAAAAGGTGTGTTTTTTTTCAATCAGGACCTGGAGTGTTTACACCTGATGCTTCCTTGATTGTTACCTGAGAGGGGCTCTCTGGTTACCACCACCGGCTCCTCCTCATCTGTTTCCTCATCAGCCTCTTGGGATGCCTTGTCTGACATGGACTCCCTCTTCAGCTTGCCCAGACTGACCATCCTGAGGAAGGAGGGCTGCCTGGAAGCGTCCGCCTCACACTCTGTGCTCAGGTTTCCGCAGGGCAGGCTTTCTCTGCGCTCTTCCTTACGTCGACCTGTGAAGCTGAACAGTGCAGAGCAGCAACCAACAACATGAATGACTGCCATGACAATAATTCTTAACATAAAAGGGTTACTTCAATACATCGCAATGTATGAAAAGAGCTGCATCTATGGGACTTGAGGCTTGTATTGTACTCTACACAGTATGTTTGGAATGCAGCATATTCACACATCTGTTAAACCGTGCGCATGCCTCGGTTAAATATAGTCCCTTTGAGTAAGCAAGTAATCAACATATCAGGGTAAAACAAAAGAGGTAATGCATATTACATAACTCCTCAGGAAATAAGCTAACTATATATTCTATTCTATAACAGGCCACGGGAGTAACAAGGGATTTTCCTTCTCTCACCCTCTCCTCTGGGACTTTGAGGCTAATTCAACACACTATAAAAACTGTTGTTGTGCTACCATTCAAAAATGCCTTGACTCGCTTATGTGTCTTGCAGTTTTCCTATCATAGTTACATCACTCCTTATTTGGATTCTGATTACCTTTCATTGATGTTATAGGATATTATTAGTTGTTTTTTAAACGATCTTGCTTTTGTTTGCAGACAACCTTTATTCTTATCTTTATTCTACTCCATCAGAGAATGGTTGATGGTGGATTGTAGCGGGGCCCTTACAAAAGCATTACAAATGCATTTTTACATGTTGCATAAATGCATTTTCCTTTTTAATCTTAAGAAATCAGTTTTACGCCTGGTCCCAAACTGTTCAATCAGCTCCCCTCTTACAAAAACAGTTTCTTCCTGTCAGCAACTGGCCTCATTAACAAGGCCCCGGACCCCCACTGAAAAGGATTCCCAACCCCTCCCATAGACACTATGCCTTACATTTACACACATCATCAGAAATACTGTGAACCTTGCACATTCCTTTGTATATGTTGTACATTCCTGTTCAATGCTTCCTATTTAAAACCACACTGTTCTCTTTTTTAAACTCAGGTAAACTGCACAAATGTATTTTAAAGTAATTTGTCATACTTTTCTTTAATTGTATTTCCTTTTATATATTTATTTAAAAAAAATGTAAATACATTTTTGTTAATTGTATATTTTTCTTTAAAAGTCTATATTCACTCCTTTTTTACACCCTCATTCGTTTGCTGTGTTTATGTATGCAACGTTATACACTAAAGCAAATTCATGCGTAAACCTACTTGGCAATAAACCAGATTTCTGATTCTGATTCTAATTTGGTTATTTGTGTTTACACACTATATATAACAATAATACCTTATACGATTTTCACTCATTCTTGTGCACTCCAAAAGATTATCCTCCACAGCTGCAAATGTTTTCTCTTTGTATTAGAACTTCTTTACAATTCATTGACCTACAGCTAACGGCTAAAATGTTTTTGTCCCCCCCTCCCCCTCCTCACCGGAGCAGGGACATAATTCCTTCAGAGCCCCTGCGCAGTCCTTTCCTTTTCTCCCTCTCTGGTGGGAGACTGTTTGAGTTTCCAGGGCTGAAGTGAGGAGAGTTGCCCCCCCATACATTGCGTCCCGATATGCGCAGCCCCTTCCCCAGTTTTCCCAGGGTTTTAAGCGGCGACACTCCACAGATCCGCTCCAGGGTCCCCCTTAAGGGCTTCCCTTTAGGGTTCCCCGCCCCGTGCCTCTCTGCGTTCACCTCGTTCTCCTCCTCTTCTCCATCGCGGGTGGACCTCAGCTGGAGGTTCCCCCTGACCTCCCCCATGAAGAGGCCCATGTCACCATCCTTCCTCTCATCCTCATTCAGGTCAATGTCCTCAAAGGGGTTTAAGTTCTTGTCCAGCTCCTTCAGGCCGTTCAGGTTCTGGAGGTCCAGGTCCAGCCGGGGCAGGATCAGCTCCCCGTTCGCTCGGGGGAACTCCTGGGAGCTCTTGGAACGTCCCGGGAGCTTCTTCAGAATCGGCATGGTTGTACTTGAGAGTTTACCAAACTGCCAAACAAAGGACAACGTCAGATTTAGTCATAATGTTCATTATTAACAAGTTCAACTACACTGAAAAACTGAAATGTGACTTTAATTAAATGTATTATGTCAACAGATTTCACATAACTGCATTAGGTTAGTTGAAAAATAATATTACGTTGAACCTATTTCATATTTTTTATTCAAACTTAATATTATTGCTTTCAATTAACCTAATAGAGTTGTGGGAAATCTGTTGACATAATACATTTAATTAAAGTCAACGTTTCCGTTTTCAGTGTATATTAGCATCTGCTTATCAAATTAACTTCAGAAATAATGCTTGCTCAGACTCTTTTAGGGACTTTTTGGTCATTTAAAACATGACACATAATCCTGTATGGCAACACTTACACCACAGAGCTTTAATAAGCAGGATATCCTACAAAATACCTGTGAAATCCCTGTGCAGAAGACATGTCTCCATCCTCTCAGTGCATAGGAAATTGAACTTGTGGAAAACTTTTTCTGCTGGTGCACCAGCCATCAGACGGTTTATATATAGTTGGAAGCAAAAACATCCGTTCACATGACGGTTATGCAAGGCACTTCACTAAGTCAATAAGGAAATATGTATTCAAAATATTTCTGCCTGTTCACATGCTGAACAACAGCTTATATACATATTATAATAGTTAATATTATAAGAATTAATGATGTTTGTCTTTCTTCCTTATTGGAGGAATGTGTGAATCCATTTTAGAAATCACATGAGCCCAACTTTAATAAAAATAGATACTCAAAAAGCACTCTTAAGCACAAAACAAACACAATGATATGCATCTCAAGAGACTTTTGGGGTCAAATAATCACAAAGAAGGTGAAACCAGTCAGATGATGCCAAAATATTCCTTGTTGGAATGTTAAATATTGAATCTCAGTCGTACCTGCTATACCACCCTGCTCAACATATAATGATTATTATAAATTATAGAAATAATGTCCTGTTTTCACATTAACAACTAAATGTTCTGATTCACATCAGAATTGGTCTGCTACAATTCTTTATGTACTTAAAACGTATTTTGTTTTCTGTACTTCAGCTAAATCCTGAGTTACCATTATTTGCATAAATGCATTCCAACCAAAGCTAACATAAATCTGAGTTAGACAAACCAAGTGATCATTTCACTATTAATCTCTATGTTTCAGCAAACACCGTTCAAAGAAGACAGACTTGTTTTACAAGCTACAAGCTACACTGTAGCTTTGGATGAGTGTAAGACGGAAGTCTGGTGTTAGCTTTAAATGTAATCTCTTCACAACACAAGCACAGGAGGATTGATTACATCCAGTTTCAATTTACAGTAAGTGCGCATGTAAGAAGCAAATGAAGCTATCATTTAAATTGGTGTTTGACTTTAGAGAGCTTAGTAGTCACAAAATCTCCGAAACACTTGATATAAAGCATTTGAAACACTAGATGTTATCCAAAAAATAACGATGAATAAAGTTTTATAATAATAAAAAAGCATTATGATTACGCCTCAACTCATCAATTTAGAAATAATCTTAGGGTGTGGGAAATTAAATGTGCTGTATTTCTCTCTCAATTAGGGTATAGCAACAAACTAAAAAGGTCTTAGCATTTGAATGTTTAGGTGTGGAGAGATATAAATGTATCCATGACAAATATAAGACATGGAATTGTTATTTTTATAAAAGCTGATCTTCCTCAAAATGACTGCTCTGAAACAGACCTCAGACCTCTGAGTGTCCCATGTCCACATGTTTCAGGTTTGGTGATCATCTCTGTGTATTTTTCTGTCTGTTAATATAGAATCTGGGAGCAAACTCTTTAAAACTCAACATCAGCATCAGCTAGACGTCCTCTCATTGCTGTATAAAGGTAACTCATCTTCTATACTGCTCATCAGATATCTGAATGGTGGAGGACAGGAAAACACTTGATGGTTGTAAAAAGGTTTACAACCCTTTTCAAGCAAAACAGTTCCTTGAGAGAACAAAAGGTGACATGAAGAAAGCAGACATTATGAGGGCCTCTTCGTCATTATAGAACAATTCAAACAATTCAGCTCTCATTATGTTCACACACTTAGTAATCTAAAGTCTAACCAGGATTGGGACAATCGCCTTTAAATGTGAGTTTCCACCCTATAACGTAAGTGCAAGTGTGATTATTTTCAGTTATAAGACCAACACTTACACCATGTTTTCCTATTTCTATCAATGCCAAGTACTGTTTCAAACCTATTTCAAGAACACAACAAGTCAAGGCACCAATTTCTGTAAGGACAAATAGACTGAAAATGTCCAAACACAATAATTTCTACAGAGAAACATTATAATATTGAACATTGACATTAATAATTAATGGTAAGTTAGTGAATGAGCAAAACCTGTTATCTCTATGAGCCCAGATGAAAACAAAAGCATCACAATCCAAACTGAAACACTGAGTGTGACACTTACCTGATGAGATTGTCTTGCAGTGTTTCAGTACAATGTCATCCTGGAGTGTGCTGGCGGAGCGGGCTGCCAGGCTGTGGATGCTGTGGATGTGTGTGTGTGACTGATGAGTGTGAGAGCGTGTCTGAGAGTACTCTGTGACTCAAGAGAGCAATGTGGCTGCCTGTGGTTTCCTGACGGCCTCTATTGTGGTGGAAGGTGATATGTTTTCCTGAGGAAAGGCCCGTCCTGTCCTTTCTCCCCCTCCTGTGCCACCGACCCCCCCCCCCCCCCCGCACCCCCACGTCCTGCACCCTGGGGACCCTTCTAATTAGGCTAATTGCATTAACGGTGCAGTTTAGGATACAGAGCATTCCCTTGCAGTGTTTAAAGTTTTTATTAGCCCTACACACCCTGTCTGTCTGTCTGTTAATGTGTGTGTGTTTAAGTATGTGTGTGTGTGTGTGTATGTGTGATTTCTGTTAGAGGAAGAAAAGGAACTATGAGGATGATTCAGTGTCCACGGCCTTGAGTTTTAATCCCGTTGGTACGCCATCAGCCCGTCATCTTCCTCAGCGGAAGACCTTTAGTGGACTAATCCCAGTTAAAATGCCCATCAACACTGGTGCGGTCGCTATATTGTCTTTGCTTTACTGCAGAGCTTCAAGGTCACTAAAGGAATGGCAGAGCTCTAATGTGACACAAAGAACAGAACCGTAAAGCTGAGGGATTTACGAGAGGAGTGTGTGCGTCTGTGCTAATGGCTCAGTGCTGTATTGTGCAATTAAAAAAAATAACCAAGCAAAGAAACAAATCAACAAGGTAAGAACTGCTCTGGTGAACAGTTCCCAAACACAGCTGAACTCTGTGGCCCCCACATGCCACCTAGTGGCGGCACCTGGAATATGGTTTACATTCACCTGGATCCATCTTTGTTTATATTGTTCACATTATCATTTGATTGATAAATTTGATTGCTTATGTTATAATTTGTATCTATTGCATGTCCTTCCTGGGAGAGGGATCCCTCCTCCCCAAATAGTAGTAGTAGTAGTAGTAGTAGTAGTAGTAGAGTCAGAACAGAAGGTGTTGTATGCTGGACAAACTTGAACCCACCCTGAGATAAATGTGTAATGGGATATTAAGCTTTTTTAAATGTTTCTTTTGTAAAGGAGTATTTATTGATTATTTATGGTATTGCGGCAGAGATAGGTATCCAGCTGGAATCAAACAGGAATGCTGTGATTGTGGTTGAATGGTGTATCTGATGAGAGGTTCAGTGTGTATGAAGCTGTGATGACTGATGTTTGAAGGTCTTTCATGGGCTGATTCACTGTATGTGGGCGGTATGGGTACACTGAAGAGTTCCTGCGGTCAGCAGAAATATAAAACTTAGAATTTGCATAAAGGTTGATTTGAGTTTCTTTACACAGCTTCTCAATTACACAATTTAGTAGATTTGTTCACCTGTAAGTTTAGAGAGTGTTCTAAATAACCTTATCTGTATACATACAGGCCCAGATGTTTCATGTAATAGCCTGCTTTGGTCATTCTGGTGTGGGAAGGGTGGAGTGTGGGCTGTAAAGAATTTGGCATTTATTTTTGTGTTATATTTCTTCCCCTTGCAATTGCCATGTACTCAATTTGTCTGCATGTATTGACTTGTGTTACTTTTTCCCTCCTGCTCAAATTGTGCACATGCATTGGACACTAAGTCTTGGCCATGCTGCATCATTAGTGTGACTATACTGTGACACATTAAAAAGAGATAAGCTAGTGACCCGTTTCCCACTCTGTTTTAGGATACAAAACAGTATAAATCTATTAAATTGAACCTTAAAAACATTCAGCAAAAATGTAGATAATTAAAATAATAATCAGGTAATCAGTGTCCTTTGTAAACTGTTCAGGTAATCCACATTGTCAGTGCTTCCTGACCTGGGGAACACACCATTCGTTACATGAAACATGAACCGACAGAGAAAAACATTTTTATTTAGAATTCCTGCAATTGAAAGGACTAGTGTCACTTTGCAACTTAAATAGTAGTAACACTATGTCTCAAAAACAGAAGGGATGGATGACAGTAAATGATTAAAAAGCAACAGTGTGTCAGCAATGCAACAGGATTACTTCCAGTGTCACACTTGGATCTATCTTCATACTGTGAACATGACAATAAATACTGTAACATTCATGACATCATAATCTAACTAATGTTAATTGGTCATATGTGTCTAAAGTGTTAAACATGATATTGTTGTTGTTTTCCTTCAGTGACTTGATCAGTTAGTGCAGAACTGTTGCATCTAACTTGGGGACAGGAGGATAATATCAATAAGAGCAAGATAAAATAGTGTGTTCCAGTCGAGAAAACTTGAGAGTTACAGCTTATAGTGCTGCAAATAAAGGTCGATACTGGGAGTGGAAGAACATATTTGTTTCTATGATGTATTGATGTATTAATGAATTTCTATTTCATTTAATATTCTTGACTATTTAGCACATGAGATAAGTCAAACATTTTCATTTCTTTGATGAGGGGTTAAAGAAATAGGAATAGACATTTTGGGACCATAAACATTGTTGTTGTTATTTATTTTTGCTAGGCTATGTACCAGGAGCACTTGAGATATAATGTCTTAGTTAGTGAGTTTTGTCCGTCTTTGCCTTACATAGTTCAAAAGAACAGCCAGTCTGCGGCAGTGTGTCCGGGTGGAGGGGTCTTCGGAGAGCCTGGTTTGGGGGGTGTTGGGGGGGTTAGTGGTGGTTGTTGAAGTGGTAGGGCTCGTGGCGGTAGTGGCTGTGGCTGATGATGGGATGCTCGATGCCTTCGCTCTGCAGCTCCTCTTGCTTGTGAACTCCCTCCAGCTTCACCACCAAATCCCTGATGAAAGCCTGAGGGGAACAGCGTCACAGGAAGTAGAGAGGGATTCATGTTCTACAATTAAAGAGTTCCAATGGGTCTTTTAAATGTGCCAATACAACCCTATATGTTATTTGTTCATAAGTATTATGTCTGCTGTCACTAATGTAAAGTCAAGTATATTCAATATGATTCATGATCCCAGATGATCCAGTATCCATGTTAAAGGGGCCCTGTTGTATTTTGGGGGTTTTCCCTTTCATGTAGTGTGTTACAGTATATAGGTTTTGTGCATGTGAATGGTCTGCAAAGGCTAAATTCCCAAAGTTCCCTCAAGAAGGAGTTTCTCTCCCCTCCCTGCCTGAAACGCCTCCATTGGACTCCTCTGTTTACTTACAGAACATAATGACATCACAAACACTTGCGCTTATTTTGGCTCGTGCTCCAAGACATCATACGTGGTGAGGCTAAGGGGCGGGACATCTCTTAGCAGTTGACAATCACAAGAGAGCATGCTAGCTAACCAATCAGAGCAGACTGGGCTCTGGTTTCAGACAGAGGGTGAAAAGAGGTGCTGCAGCACAGGCAGTATGAGAAAAATAAAGAGCTTTTTGAACATAGAGACATGTCACAGTAGAGGCACTAAATACAGATATTCATCTGAAAATGAGCAGAATATGTCCTCTTTAAGCTTGACATTTAGCGTGTGCACATTAAAGGAGAAGTCTAGCAATATTTTATATGTTTTATCATTGTAAGCAATTTTGATTAAAACCAACTAGGCATGTATGTGTACTACACAGTAAGTGTATAAATCAAAATCTCGTTCTTCTGTTAAAAAAATGTCAATACCCAACCTTAATAGGTCATGATTATTTATTAATAAGCCCTTTTTAGAGGCACAGACAGGTTGGGGAAGCTAAAAGCAGTGAGAGACTATTACTTTGTTGGTTTTGGTCTTTTTATGGTATTTCTAGAAAAAAATGAAACCTGTTCCTTTAAAATTTAGCAGTAATGGCTAAAGATTCCTTCCTTTCTGTATAATTTAAACAATTTGTATCCAGGACAAGGCAGTAGGACAAGATAAATAAGGGCCTGTTTCTCTGCTACATTTAGTACTGCTAAACTAAACACATCTGCTTATTCCCTTCCTCAGCACTAGCTTCAATTAAAACATTGCTGATTGCCACATAAACATGGTGATATACTGTGGTCTGTGAGCATAATAGCAGAATTGCAGCATACAAAATAGGATGTGTAAGATCTGAGCCTGTCTCAAAAGACATTAAACAGTTTTACTACATCTATGCTATAGAACCAACATATATGGTCAGTACATACATTATGAATTTAAGCTACTCAGAGCATGAAAGATTTATTTTAGAGATTAATAAATAGCGTTGGTGAAAAAAACAAAAACAAACAAACAACAACATACTGTTACCAAGGAGTGACAGTTGATTTTTAGGGTAAGGTTACTTGACTACCAGTGGACAATTGCAACATTAAGGAAACCACCATTACAGTAAGACATTTGAAAGGATAAGTATTCATGCATCAATGTCAAATATATATATAAAAAACAGCAATTAGTATCATTAATAGTGTCAATCAATTTAGTTTTTTGTCCTTTCCATCCCTTTTTGTTGAATATTTGAGATGTTTTAATGTCCATAGATAGAAAAAGCCCTTGGAGAGCAGCGAGGTCCCAGGACTGTAACTGAAGGCTGAGAAACAGTTCCATCTGTGTTCTGTGTTGTGACGTAAATGTGATGATCATTTCTCAAAACTGACAAAATAAATCACAAAAAATAAGTTACCAGAATGTGATCTGTGACATGCCAGAAAAAAATACGGTAACACTTTATATTAAGGTACACAAATTAACCATCAACTAGTTGTTAATTAACATGCATATTATCAGTATATTGGCTCTTTATTGGTCATTATAAAACACTTATTAATGCCTTATTCTACATGACCATATTATACAAGTAATACGCCATTAGTTGAGAGTTTTTCCTCAATAACCCTCTAATTAGTGCTTATTTGTTGCAAGTAAGGAAGTTGTTGCACATGAGTTTTGGTCTTAATATGCTCTGCTCAATATGGGCCTAATAAGGCAGTAGTAGCTACCACAAGAATAGTAATTCTCCCATAATAACACTTAACAAATATGATCTATTCTTATGTAACAAGACATGAAACTATAAGGGTTAATTGTGTCTAAATAACTCAAATTAGGTATTTCTATCTATCTAAGAATATGTTTTGGGGTATTGACAGTTCAGCTGCCAATAGCAAGGTGATATTGACCTGTATGTTTCATATTTGCACATTTATATTTTTGTAAAATGTGTACTGAAGGTTAGACAGGAAACCGGGTACAGGAAGTAGGAGAAAGTTAACTGAATAGCATGGCAGTAGACTGCTACTAATTTTCCTTATGCAACCTGAAGAGTAAAAGGGTCAAGTCCGTCAGAAAGCAATGACTGTAAGTGTAAGTGTAAGCCTTACACTTACACTGTAAGGATTAGTAACATGTATTGTGTTTATGTGATGTCATTTGGAGATGTTTAAACACAATAGAGAGGCGAAGTCCCGCCCTTCTACTTCCGCCCCATGGGACCTTATTTCGGAAAAATTATGTATTGAAATCAATGGGGAGAGAAAGATTATCTTTCGATCCCGTTTGAATTGTGCCACGAATTACACATACGATGTTTGTCAATCTTAAAAAATCATTTCCATGTCAAAAAAGTCACAGTTTGTCGTAAAACTGTTGAAATATAAGACTATGAAAAACTCGCAACTAGAAAGACTACAAATCCCAGAGTCGCGTAAGTGATGTCATTAACGTTACACATTACACTCGTGTTACCCACCGAAACCTTGTAAAGCCGGTCCCGCATGCTGGCTCTTACGGAACCGACTAACTCCCCTTTTGTGTATGTACAGCTCTCAACATGCCGAGACTTGTAGTGATTTTCACCTCTTTTAATACTTTTCGCCTTATTCTGAAAGAAAGAGGTGAAATTGCTAACGTGTCGGCCGTCTTGGTGTTTGGTGCGAGACGGGAGATGAAGTTCATTGAGCGTTTCACACAAAAAAACGTGTTACTTCACAGTTTTATGACACATTTTAATTTTTTTGACTTGCAAAATTAACTTTTAAATTGACAAACATCATATGTGTAATTCGTGGCACAATTCAAACGGGATCGAAAGATAATCTTTCTCTCGCCATTGACTTCAATACATACTTTTTCGAAATAAGTCCCATCGAGCTCCACCGGAAGGGGAGGGACTTCACTTCTCTATGAGAAAATGCGTTAGCATTCGCGCTAGTGTTAGCATACACGGTAGCGTTAGCATACATGCTAGCGTTAGCCATACTAGCCTGTATACATGGTTATTGCACAGCTAGCATTGGCTACATTTACCTTGTTTACACTTAGCGGTCCCATGTGTTAATCTGTGTATGTTACACTTGCATGTATGAGATCATTAGGTGCCTTGTAACTTCTTTTTTTATAGTTTCACTCCGTTTGAATGTCAGTGGACTGCAAATAAGTCAATAAAGGAGCATGGCTGCTCATTCCCTGGCTCTCAAAAGAGTTTGGCTGGCTGTTTAATGTATGTTCACACTGAGACAGTACAACACATAGAGAGAAGAGTACACCTATTGTGTAAGTACATACAAGCAGGTCACACAGTATGATCACAAATACATAAACTCTGTTAAAAATATGTTTTTATTAAAAAGTACAGGCTGCATATGTGTTCTCAAACCTTGGAGAAACTTGACATGTTTTGATATGTGTCTGAACCTCTCTTTAGTGGTTCTTTAATAAAACAGATATTTCAACGTGTGCCTACTTTGTTCATTTACTGTTGAGGTTAATTTCAGTAGTTGTGTGCTATAATGTATTTACAAAGTGTGAAGAGGAGGCAACTTTAGAATAGGGAACCTGTTCAGGTCAATTAGAGTCAAACTACTAGCTTATTGGTTATGAACAATACTTCACTTTAAAATAGGGAACATATTCTTAGATTTAAAATACCTAATTAGAGTCAAACTACTAGCTTATTGGTTATGAACAAGACTTCACTTTAAAATAGGGAACATGTTTTTAGATATAAATACCTCATTTTGAATTATTTAGACACAATTAACACTTATAGTTTCATGTCTTGTTACATAAGAATAGATCATATTTGTTAAGTGTTATTATGGGAGAATTACTATTCTTGTGTTACTGCTGCCTTATTAGGCCCATATTGAGCAGAGCCTATTAAGACCAAAACTCATGTACAGCAACTTCCTTACTTGCAATAACTAAGCACTAATTAGAGGGTTATTGAGGAAAAACTCTCAACTAATGGCTTATTACTTGTAGAATACGGTCATGTAGAATAAGGCATTAATAAGTGTTTTATACTGACTAATAAAGAGCCAATATACTGCTAATATGCATGTTAATTAAAAACTAGTTGATGGTTAATTTGTGTACCTTAATATAAAGTGTTACCAAAAACACTTATTTGAGCATCAACTTTGGGTGACCTCTTCTACTGCTTACTTTGTCAAATACTGAGTGTGAGCGTCTTTAGCCTGATAGGAATCACAGTGACATGCTGTGTTATGGCAACACACAGGTACAGCTGGGAAAGTTATCTTGATACTGACTGTAAACATTTGTTAGACTGTAGATTCATTTGTTTTAGTTTTATAGATATTAATCAGCAGTCAAATACATATAAATATTTGTCCTCTTTTCATACTACTTATCAAGAGATTCCCTTTAAAACCTTTTCAAAGAAAGTGTTGAGAGGCAAATTCTGCAATTTATCTGATGTTGAAATAAGGTTACAACATTTACATAATTCAGCTGAGTAACTTCTAATGTTACACACATTTCTGTAAAAAAATATTTGTCTTCATCCACTGCATGGGAACACAGAACCTGTTTTATAAGACTTACTTTGAAAGATGCCCACTTAATTTGAAAAACTCAGACTGTTGAAGTCACATATTGACTTCAGATACACTTTGGGATAAATCGTTACACAGAGCAAGGACTTTGAATTTCGCAATCATTACCATCTGAGGCATATAAGAAGGGGATCTTTATATGTCCAGTTTAAACAGGAATGATTTTAGTGTACACACATACATGTTGTTTTAAGACTTGAAAAAATATGGACTTCTCTTAACAATGCTCCCCAGCAGAGTGTGAGTTAGAAAGCAGCAGCTACACTGACCCTCCCTGCTCTTTTGCCAGCGTTTGCATCTCAGACCAGGCCACAGCGAGGCCAACGCCTGAGTCCAGAAAGACTCATTGTTTCAGTTTTAAATGAACAGAGAAAGGCAAGAGAGCACAGAAAGCCATTGTTAAAGCATGTGGAGAAACTATGGGACGAGGTGTCAGAAGCTGCAGCTTCCCTTTAGGTCCATGTGATCAGTGTGTGTATTTGTACAAAGACACTTAAACTGTACATTTGCATATAAGGTAAGCATAATAATGACAAATCTAAAAACATCCAAGTTAAACATACCTCTGTGTTGTTGTTGCACGTTCGAAGGAGCTCCTGTCAAAGAAAGAGGGATAATGTTTTAACAAACCAGACACATAGTAATTTTAAGACCTAACAATATCAATCACTGTTACAGTATCAACTATAACATATGTATACGAGTGAATTGTTGGACAGAATAGTCCAAGTAATTAAGATTAAAAAGAAATTCATAAAATCATAAAATAGCAATGATGTGTAAGGGTTATTGTGAATATGTGTGTGTTAATGTTGGTTCTCTTCACAAAATATCTTCATCTTGGTGCAGAAAGACTTCAATCATGAGCATGAGGTGAATTTAAAACATTATTTAACACTGCACTATTAAATATTCTCCACTGTAAACCCTCCTCCTGTTTCATAACCAGCACCTTCAACAGTTTCTCACACGCAGGTCATGTTACCTGTAACCTTTTGACTCGCTCATCATCGTTAGGCAGGCCAATCAGGTCGTCAATGTTCACCTCCTCTGGCATGTCACCTTCCTGATAAAACAAACCCGTACAGACTCTTAATTATCGTAAACATTATAATAAAGTATCATACTGAACCATATAAATAAACTTTGATGATGATGATGATGAAAAAGGTTTGCTCTCTTTTTGTCTTGATCCATCTATATAAAAACCTCTCTAAAAATAGCTGATCAGATTTTGGCCACTTTGTGATGTCACAAGGTTTTTTGGGTTGTGCGACCATTAGCCAATAACCAACCAAGGTAACCCCCCCACCTTATTACCTGAATCTCCTCCTAGGCACCTTTGTTTTTTTTCAAACCAATCACTTTTCAGAGGGGCGTGGCCAGCAGCAGTTCATTAGCATTAAAGCTAAATACACAGAATCAGCACTTTTGAAACATTGCTGAAACAGAGGGGTTTATGGCATGCTAGATGCTACAATGCATGATCTGTTTGGTATTTCAGCCAAACTCTTCAGAGACTTGTTTTGTAAATAATTAAAACCTATAATATATTGTTGAAAAATAGTATAATAAGCAACCTTTAAGCATCATTCATTTTGATACACTGTTAAAGTGAAAAGCCATGCTCGTGTCTCTGTAAGGCTTCACTAAGCTGTCAACATGCTAACAATGCTAGCCTGCTGATGTTAAGCAGATATTATGATCCAACGGTCTAGGTCTTTGTGCGGACACACAGCTAGAGTTAGGATTAGGAAAATATCTCAGTATCTGTAGATAAGTGGGTCTGCGAGACTGCAGATAGTTTAGCATGTTAGCATGCTAACGTTTGCTAGATAGCATTTAACACAAAGTACAGCTGAGGTCTGGGGATCACAGTTATCGCAATTGCCAAAATCATGAATGTCTGTACCAAATTTCACAGAAATAATTGTTGAGATACTTTAATAAAAATAGAAAAAATGTTAACCCTCTATGGCAGGGGTGGGGAACCTCCGGCCCGCGAGACCATTTGATACGGCCCTGGAGGTAATTTATAAACACACGCACATTTTTCTTTTTGAAATCTAGACCGCAAAAGAATTAAAAAAGCGAATGCCTGTTTTTCCTGGCCAAGGTCAGGGTCCTTGAACACAACACGAGCCTAATGTGTATATTACGTGGTATATGTCTCGTCTGACAGGGGTGCAGTTCTGACGGAGAGCACCAGAACGTCGCCCGGCACTTCCAAAATTGCAGTACCCATAAGGAGCCGTACACATGCCGCAGTTTTTGCGTGGCTGTGTCTTTAGTTGTAAGCCCAGTGGCGATCTGTTCATCTGTCATACTGATCATACAGTCAGTAACTTTGTTGTTATTAGCATCTGGTTAGCTAGCTATGCTAACGAATATAAGAAGCTTTTCCTACAACCAGTGAGGTAAAGGCACATCTTTATATGATCATTATAGTTGTAAAAAAATAAGAGAATAAATGAAAACCGGTATAAAATACTATATGATAGTAAAAAAAAGTTAATAAACAAGAATACAGTTTAAAAAGGGAGTGATTTGTAAAATATGCATAAAGAAAAAGAAAATCTGCTTACAGTTCTGTTTCATATGGGTGTTGAGAGATGTATCCATAGATCTCCTAATGTTGCTCTCAAAGTGCACCAGATTGATGGTTTTAACTTCAACATTTAAACAAAAAAACTTCCCGGGGGAGCATGCCCCCCGGACCCCCCTAGAGGAGGTCAGGTCCCCCCCCCCACTTAAATCATGTTCACATGGATAGGATACTAAATACATTTGCACACATCTTGTGTCCATACCTTTCTGTGTTGGTGGTCATGCCACAACCGTGCACATGCATGCATACGCGAGTGATGGTAAGATATCTGGATTGAGAGGTTGCTTTTTCTTTGCACAGCGTGAAAGAGAGGCGAAATGAATGGGCTGTGATTTTAGTATTTTAAGCAGAGGTCAATCATTTGTACGGCCCTCGGAGGATGTTGTAAAAATTGAAATGGCCCTTGAGAGGAAAAAGGTTCCCCACCCCTGCTCTATGGCATTACTTTTTATTTTGAAAAAAATGTTTCACCATGTGTTTTAGGAGCTTATGGGTCCCTGATATTATATCAATTTTAAAATGTGACCCCCCCACACCCCTCAACCAGGGGTTGGTTTGTTGCCTCAGGGCAACAATGTGCTACGAGGGTATTGAAACACCAAGGATTTCTACAATTCAGAAGAAATAGATGTGTGTGTGTGTGTGTGTCTGTCTGTGTGTGTGTGTCTGTGTGTGTGTGTCTGTGTGTGTGTCTGTGTGTGTGTCTCTGTGTGTGTGTGTGTGTGTGTGTTTGTGTGTGTCTGTGTGTATGTGTGTGTCTGTGTGTGTGTGTGTGTCTGTGTGTGTGTCTGTGTGTGTGTCTGTGTGTGTGTCTCTGTGTGTGTGTGTGTGTGTGTGTGTTTGTGTGTGTGTGTGTCTGTGTGTATGTGTGTGTCTGTGTTTGTGTGTGTGTCTGTCCATTTCCTGTAAATATCAGTAGATGGTAAAGTTAAAACATTGACTAGGTTTATCATTTTACAGCTGTGCACATTTGCACTAGCATGATATTGCCTGGAAAAAGTGGTCTAAGTGGCACAGTGTTGCCCTGAGGCAATGAACAAAAAAACATAGTTTTAGCAAATTAATAAATACATAATAAGTCTTTAAACAATCAAATATACTTATTTACGTATTCATGCATGTGCATATATTTTTTATTTTAAGTTGTGTACATTTCTAATATGTTAAAAAGTTAAATGTATCTTACCAAGTGGTGCCCTGAGTCCCCTGCAGCTTTGCTTGCAGAAAGGACTGCTCCAACCCCAGACAAAATGCCACACCCATATAATTCCCTCATTTTATTGGACACCAGCATGTCAGGTGACATTGTATATATTTAAAAAAAATTAAAATATTTAGAGGGCCAGTGTGAGGTCGAAAAAAGTGGTTTGTTGCCTGAGGGCAACAGTATGCCAGAGGGTTAAGCTCATGGTGGCGCAAGAGGAAAAGTCAGAGGACAATTTACTTTCTGAGAACCACTGATATCTAAAAAAACAATCATTTTCAATCCATCAATAGCCTAAATGTTGAAATATGTATTTAAGATGAACTCTGACCATCTGGTGTCGCAAGAGGGAAAGTCAATGGGTCAAAGGGAACGTTCATTTATCATCCGTACAGACATTGAATAACTGTAGCAAATGTCAGGGCAATCCATTCATTCGTTGACAAGCTATTTCCCTCTGCACTGCAGAATGAACCTCATGGTGGCCTAAGAACAAACTGACTGACCTGCAGCCATAGAAATACCACAGCTACAAAATGTGCAACTGTAAATATACGCAGGAGCCAAGATCCATTTACACAAACAGTTCATGCCAGGGAACCCTCAGGTACTGGTGGAGATAATAGCAGAAGGAAATATTTAGCATCCTGGAACCATGTGTCGAGCAACTGAAGACTTTAGAGTCCGTCTGCACACATTGCATATCCATCACTTGCATGTTTAGGCTCTGAGGGCTGAATGGTGACAATGTTCACTTAGCAATGAGAGAGTGGCTTGTTCTGTTTAAACAAACAGTCGTTGTTCCAGTTTAGCTGGGCGAAAGGGACAGTCCAATCTGCCCATAGATAGGCTACCACTGAACTGTGTAATCCCATTGACACAGACAGGACTTCTGCTCTACAGCCCCACAGATCACATTCAGGTCACATCGTCCACATCCAGGTCCATCTCACTGGAAAAACACACCTCTGTTTGTGTGTGTTCAACAAAATAAATCCTGTCTAGAGTAGTTAGAGAATACAACAAAACAGATATGAACCATTACAATGAAAATAAGAGTTTCCAAAGTGAAAATGTTCTCCTCTAGTACCGCATCAAATCTATGTTTTGATGTGAGGTTCATGTGAATATGCCATTGATTTTGGGAAAAAAATTACACTGATACTCTGTACATCTATTCATTCCAAAAAAACACATATTTATATATTATTGGAATGTTTATTCTACTGTATAATATGTAAAATTAACTTATTCTATTTTATATGTATGTCGTCTTATTCCTGCAATTTAATGTCTATTGCACTATTGTGTGTATTTTTCTTTTTATGTTAAGTATATAGTAAGTTGTATTGTTGGAGGAGCTTGGAATTTAAGATTTTCCTTGCTAACGAAATAGCTTTATGCATAAGACAATTAAAGCCTGTGAATTCCTTGAATCCATTGAGCCCTGTTTGGTCCTTCTGCTTCAAAGAACTGCCTTATCATTGAGATGATCTGCCGATATGTTCTATAATTTAACATACTTGGCTAAACAGCACAAACACGCACTTGATGTCCAAAAATGTCCTCTTGAGAGACCCTTAATCCCGTTCAGTCGCCTCCGAGTCCAGATGTGAGGTGTCCTCCCGGGATTTGAACAACAGCTCCTTCTCTGCTCCGTATCCTTTTGCACATAAATTATGTTCTCTCTCAGTTCCACAGTGACCATGTAAGGCAAGCCCAGAGACATATACATATCTCTGGGAAGGGGACAGCTGTGGAGCACAGGATGCTTGGCCTTGTAAGGAGAACCAGGGTGGGCCACCTCTCCTCCTGATGATCATCCCCCCTCCCCCCCCCCCACAGGAGGCCTGCAGCTCAGGACTGTGTAATCTCAATATACCAAATTATTGAAATATAATAACTTTATATTGAAAGCTTCCTGCCTCATTTCCCATACTTAAACTATGGAGTCACACCTTCAGAATTGTACATAATCTTTAATGACATTTTGTTTGATTAGGATATTATTATTAGTGGTGGAAAGTAATTAAGTTCATTTGCAAGTACAATTTGAGTAACTTGTACTTTACTTAAGTATTTCCATTTAATGCTACTTCATACTTCACTACATCTCATATAAATATTGTACTTTTACTCCAACAGATGTACTGTCTGACAGCTTTAGTTACTTTTCAGATTTTGCATTACAAACCAGTGGAATATCAGTTTAAGGTAAAAAGGACAAATAACCAATTGCATGACAAGAAAGTAAAAAAAGAAAGGGATAAACAACAATAATTTATGTATCAGTTGTTTGTCCACAAAAGTAAATTGCTTATTAATGCAACATTAACATTCTAATAATAATGTCTAATAATTCCATTGCATAATAAAATATCACATATGGAGGCACATTTTCTGCAGAATAAGTACTTTTACTTTTAATAGTTTAATTACATGTTGCTGATATTACTCCTATAGCCTGCTTTTACTTATGTGATATTTTAAATGCAGGACTTTTATTTGTACTGGAGTATCTTGACTCTGATGTATTTGTACTTTTACTTAAGTAAAGTATCTGAACATTTGTCCCACCACTGCTTTTTGTAAAATACAGATTTGTTTTAGTATTTAAGGTCGCTCCTCCACCCACCTGCCCCGCGTACAGCCGTTCCAGGCTCTCGTCGATCCACTTCTCCACGTCCAGCCGCCTCTGCAGCTCCTTCCGGTTGTACTTCACGGTAACCCGGGCATGTCTCTTCGGGATGTTACCACCGTGTTCCTGAAACTCCAAATCTGATGAATGAACCTCGTCCGTTTCCTCAAGAGCCGCTCCGGTGCGCTCGGCTGCCATGTCTGCTGTGCGCTGGTGTGACTGGTTCCCTTCCTCTGGAGGAGTGGGGGGGGGATGTTTACACACGGGGTATACAAATAACCATCTGAACCAGTGCATGACTTAAATGGCATTTCGAATTACTACAAGGTAACATAGTGTATTTACTCCAGCACTGCAAAGTGGAATCATGGCTGACTCACAACTAATAGCATCTGACCTCTGCAACATAGATAGCTACAATGTATACCTTTTTATTTGTACATTGGCAGCGTCAATACCAATCAATAAGATGATTGATTATACCGTTTTTTAATTCCTTTATGATATAAAAAGTTCCTACAGCACTGCTCGGTTCTCCTGAGTGTTCACTTTCCTTATGGGCACTGGCATGATCTATTTTATATTTTAAGTAGTTTTTGAGGGTGTACGCTTTCAGTGGATAATATATTAAAGGGCCCTCTTGTGCAAATGTTCAGGTTCATATTTTTATTTAGTGTCTCTACTGTGACATGTCTCCATGCTTTAATGTTCAAAAAGCTCTTTATTTTTCTCATACTGCCTGTGCTGCAGCACCTCTTTTCACCCTCTGTCTGAAACCAGAGCCCAGTCTGCTCTGGTTGGTTAGCTGGCTGGCTCTGCTGTGATTGGCAACCACTTACAGATGTTTCACAATTTTGCTTATCACGTACGATGTGTTGAGGTGCTAGCCAAAAGAAGCGCAAGTGTATAGTGATGTCACTGGGGGTGTGTGAGAGGAACTCCCTCTGGAAGGAACTTTGGTATTTTAGCCTTTGCAGACCATTTACATGCACAAACACCTATATAACAAACCACAGGAAAGGGAAACCCCAAAAAGCATAATAGGGCCCCTTTAAGTCTTCTTGGTGACACCTGATTATACACAATGTTATCGGAAAATCTCATCTTATTTCCCTTAAGTATTGAGAGACAAAACCAGAATAGCATTAAAGCGAATTGTTTATTTGACATCACAACAACAACATGATGAAATTAAATAATATGAATGAAAACATAACACAAACTTTGGCATGAACATAAAATGGCACACGAAAGAGCAATTTAATCAGTAGTATATAAACTATATATATATAAATTACAGTAACGGCTGACTTTGTGTAAAAGCACATTGTCTTCATATCCCTGCTCTGAATATCTTTGGGATATTTCACACAGCCGTAAAACATCCAGCTACATCAAGTGTCGGTCTTCATTCAACATCATATAAATATATCTCTACATCTTTGACAATCGAAGAGAAGACATTAATAACAACATTTTTGTAAATAAATAAATAATATAAATTATAATTATGATGGTACGCACAATAAGGAAATAAAGTCCAAAGGAAGATTGAAAAGCAAACACAAAAATCAATGTTTAAAAAATGAGAAACTGCCAAACAAAGTGAACATATTAAAAAACAATAACTCATTTATACATATTTTTCCAAAGAGTTTTGTGACTTCCTGTATTTGGTTTGTGTTGTAGGTCCTATGAAGGGTTGATCGTATTATTTGTTTCTTTGGATCTTAAACGTGGAAGAGCTTTGCCCCATACACCTAGTCAAAATCTTTGAAAATCATCTTCAACAGAATAGTTCATTTGTCTTTTTTTTTTTTGCTTACATTTTTAATGGTACATCTTCTGCATGAGTGGTTTTCAACTCATGGATTCGCTCCTTTCTTCACTGTGCATGACGAGAGGAGCAACAAGTGCTAATATTTCTTTACCCCTGTATGAACGTCCCATGTTCCTTCAGTGTTTCATCTCAGCCCTGCTGCAGAGCCCAGGCTGGCCTCGTCCCTCCACATAAAGTCCTGCCGCTCGTCTCTGGCCGGTCTGCTCTCAGCAGGAGTGGGTCTGTACCCGGATCTTCCGTCTGGGCAGAGGGAGAGGCTGAGGCGAGCCGTGCCGTTGCTGATCTTGAACAAGCCGTTGGGACCGAGGAAGGAGTCTCTTTCGCTTCCTCCAACGTTGTTGACATTTTCTAAGTCATTGTAGACTGCAACGTCGCTGAGCTGCTTCCTCCCCTGCAGCCTCCTCCTCCTCCTCAGGAAGATGATACCTGCCAGCAGGACCAGCACCAGGACGGCCAGGATGCAGGAGACGGTGAGGGTGGCGGAGGAGGGCTGGGAGGTCTGACGCAGGGCGGGCTTGAAGCTGGGCTGCAGGGTGAACTCACAGCTGGGACCCATGAAGCCTTTGGGGCACTGGCACACCGGCCCGGTGAAGTGGGTGAAGCAGGTGCCCCCGTTCTGGCATGGGAGGACTCCACAGGCATCTGAGCGCACGCTGCAGTTCTTGCCGGTGTACCCCAGGGTGCAGGAGCAGGTGTAGCCGTTCACAACGTCTTGGCAGGTTCCAGCGTTCTGGCAGGGGGTGGAGGCGCAGTCGTCGATGTTGACCTGGCAGTTGGCACCAGTGAAGCCGGCCTTACAGCGGCACAAGACGCTCTGGCCGAGATCCAGACAATCACCACCTGCAGGAGAGAGAAAATACTGTTGAGCATCAAGAGATCTGAGACGACTCTTTGTTAAAAGGGTTGTTAATGTGATTACATCTTAACACTACCCTTGCAGCAGGTGCAATGATGCTGGAGTGTTGACAGTGATTCAGGAAAACGATTTGATATTTTGCCAAGTAACTGCTGGGTTGTCTTTCAGCCACTAGATGTCGCCAGAGGAACACTCACCGTTCAGACAGGGCCTGTTGCTGCAGCGGTCCAGCTTCTTCTCACAGTTGGAGCCGGTGTAGCTGGGGGGGCAGCGGCAGGTGTAGCCCCCAGTCATGGCCTCCACACAGGTGCCTCCGTTGAAGCAGGGACCGTCCGCACAGGTCATGGCGATGATCTCGCAGTTTTTACCGTAGAATCCCTGAGGGCAGCTGCATGAGTAGTCGTTCTCCAGGTCCTGTGGACAGAGGGAGATAAAAGGTCTATGTTAAAAAATAAATAAAGTTCGGGATAGATGTGTGGCGCCATGTTGTTCTGCAGCTGTTTTAATGTTAGGTAAAGGGATGATACAAGCTCTTCATTTTCAATATGCATCAAATGAGTCTACATGAAGTTGTACATTTGCAGTTCAGCAATCTACTTGTTTATTGCAAATCAATAGTCTCTTCACACGACTTAAATGCAAAAACATCTATATACTGGTAGCACTGTAAGTTAATAGACTGGCACTATGACATCATCAGCAGCCAAACCCTTTTAAACTGTGCAGTTCTGCATTATTATCTTATTAATACTAATACCCCACTGTATATATTGCAATATACATTTTAAATATTGTAGTACAATGTGCACCCTTCTACTTTAGCTTCTTATGTTTATATACATATTTGTATTACATTTAATTTAATTAAACATATTACTTTCATTTCCTCAGTTTATATACATTTATTTATTTGTATTTTATAAATTATTCCACTTTTTATTGTACATTCTTACTTTAACTTCTCATGTGTATTTTTATTCAATTTTCATTTATTTCAGTTTCTATATAAATAAAGTATTCTGATTCTGATACTGTTCTTATATTTCTGCTGTTGTGACATTTGATATTCCACGCATGGGATCCTATCTATCCTATCTTTAAAGCTTGTATTTATTTATGCAGGTGTTTCAGTATAATTGCACCTTAAAATCAAATGAATAACACTTGATCCCCTTGTACTCACGTTGCAGCTGCCTCCGTTCTTGCAGGGGTTGCTGTCACACTCGTTGGTCTCCAGCTCACAGTTGGTCCCTCCGAAGCCGGGCCGGCAGGTGCAGGTGTAGCTGCCCTGGCCTGTGTTGGTGCAGGTGGCCCCGTTGGCACAGGGCTTGTGGTTGGTGCAGTAGTTGAGGTCCTGGTCACAGAAGAGGCCCCCCCAGCCCTCCTGGCAAGTACACTGCCAGGGCTGGCCGCAGGTCCCATGGAGGCAGCCTGGGTAGCGAACACACTCGGTGCAGAAGGGGCCCTGCCAACCCATGCGACAAGTACAGCCCCCAGGGGCCTCGCAGTAACCGTGCTTCTCACTGCAGTCCGCCGAGCAGATGGCTGGAGAGGGGGGGGGGGGGGGGGGAGAGAGGGGGCATGATTACAATGGGAATGCCTCCTCATACATCTCTTACACACACACACACACACACACACACACACACACACACACACACACACACACACACACACACACACGTACAGGGCCCCTTGTCTGACCCCAGCGCTGCTCCAGACTTCACTGTTGGTTAAGTATTAAGCCAAGCAGCTGGTAGGCACACTGCCGGAGAAAACGCTTTCTTTTATCTCCACACACACACACACACACACACACACACACACACACAACACACACACACACACACACACAACACACATGCACACACACACACACACACACACACATTTCAAGGTGATGTGAGTGTAGGTGTGTGTGTGTGTGTGTGTGTGTGTGTGTGAGTGTGTGTTTGTGTGTAATAGGGGCCACAGCTCTTTCTCTCATTGTAACAGAGAACAAAAGGCAGATGGAACACCACAGCCGGTAACACACAGCACTACGGGACATCACTCTGATAAAAGAAAATCTATATGCTCTGAACACATATCTAACTGTAAGAGATCAACCTGAGTGCTAAATAAAAAAGCTATGTTTATCTCTGCTTTGACAAAACTTGGGTGTAATTTTTCAAGCCTTGGGAGGACAAAGGGTTGGGTTTTTTCCTCCATTTAACAGATTTTTGAATAACAAATGCCTACATTTGTCTCCACTCAATAAATGCCCTACATTTCTTGACTTTCTTGCCAGATGTTTGTTGGTGTGTTTTGTGATGTACTGTTTTGTTTAGTGAAGAGAGTGCACGGACTGGAAACTCCTATAGAATTACAGTAAACAGTCTCCAGAAGGATGACATTTAATTAATGTGTTGTTTTTTTTCTTACTGTTTTTTTCTTGTATTGCGTTGTACTTTATTCACTTTTTACATGTGTTTTGGTGCAGTGTTTTCTCTCATATTTTAGTCCCTAAAGTGCCTCAGCAAACTATTATAAGGCGCCTTGCTCCAGAACACTTTGGTACTTATTATTAAACTTACGTTCAGAGCAGTAGTTTCCCTTCCAGCCCTCCAGGCAGATGCGGTTTCCCTCCTCGTCGCAGGTGTAGTGGCCCAGCGTGTCGTCTCTCGGCCTGCAGTATTCGGCACAGCCGTCTCCAAAGTAGTACTCATCGCAGAAGACGTGGTAGGAGTAGCGCAGCTCGCTCTGCTCTCCAAAGTGAACATCCTGGGACCAATCCTCCCCGATGGCAAGTCTCCTCCGGGTGGCCAGGCGGCTCACAAGGTTGTTTTGGTTGTCTGAAGAGGGAATGAGCACAATTGTTATTACCCTTGCCTGCGTCAGCCCAAAGCCTACGTGCACTTGTGATTTATATCAGAATACAGTTTTAGTGATATACATAAAACTTCGACTCAATGATTTAGCATCTCATAGAATAAACAACCTACCTGTGTATTCAGTCGGATTCTCGGCATTCCAGGCTTCAATAATCAACGAAAATGTTCCCTATAATAGAGAAAACGGAATTGGTCAATGGGGGTATTTACGCACGAATCTGTCATTGTTACATTGCCCGATTTCAAACCTTAAACTTCTGAAATCTAAAACTTGTAATTGTTTAAGTATGATTTTTCCATTTACCGGCCACTTGAAGTGGAAAGGCACCCTGATAGGAGCGCTGCTGGAGATGGAGGTGTGATCAGCCCTGATAACATTGGTGTGTCCGGTGCCAAAGGTGCATGGTGGCTCGGCTGAGATCACATCCTCGGGGTGTTTAAGGCAAATCCTGAAAAAGATGTGACAGTCCCTGTGTCTTCTGCAGATCTGCTGCGCCGTGTGGTATGAGTTTATCTTCAGCTCAAACACACCGGAGGAACACACCTGCAATGACAGAAACACATGATGTCAGACACGCTGTGCGTAAAGACATGTTAAGATTATCTTATCAGGACATAAAAAGGTAGCCAACTTACTACGTGCACTAAGGCCAGAGCTAATAGGTATCTCAGGTGCAGATGTGCCATTTTCTTCTCGGAGTTTGATTTCCAGTTCAATGTGAATGTTCGCATTCGTCGCTTGCGATAATATTCCCAAAAAATGTTGGATGAAAATTAAAAAAGTTTCATCCCTTTGACATCTGTTATCCTGGTGGTCTATCCTAAATCCTTGTCTTCTCGTGACAGGCTTCTACTCGGTCCTGGTTGGTACTCCACTTGTTTTGGTTCTGCTGCGTAAAAGGCGCAGAGTGGTTTTATACTCTCTGTTGCTGCGCGTCACTGGCAAAGAGGAGGAGCAGGGGCAGACCTCAGGGGAGCAGCCTGACACGGGGGCCCAGCCTGCCCGCCTGCCTTCGGGATTTAGATACCCACATTACACCTGGACTGAATTTGTAATAAGGATATGCATAAGCTAGTGCAAGGCAGATATCTAAGCATATCTGTATGAATCCTAACGCATGTGGGTGGTGGAATTGAATCAAACGCGCCACAAAAGGTCTATCCAAGTTCGTGAGGCCAAATTAAATAACATTAATGTCTTCTATCTTATGAGTGGAAGGAAAACTGTAGATTATATGCCTTATATAACACACACGCCATAAAAATATGTAAAAATACTTTTACATCCAGATTTGTGGGAATGTGTCAAACAATGAGCGTACCAGGAAACTATACAATCAATGACTCCTGCATTACATCATCACTACATTAAATGTTTCACCAATATACAGATCATTATTTGTTTTTTCTTTGGAGCTGGCCTACACAAAGATCAGAAGGAAGTGGTGAAGAATAGCACATATAACTTCTCTTTCTTTATGCCCAACATTGTAATTGCTCCAACGCGTGTGGGGTGACAAAGAAAGTGGGCAGGTCCTGGAGAGGGACTATTGTGCGTCTGGCGGCTATTCGGACCTCTGTCGCGCTCCTGGAGAAGGGTGCGGGGGTATACAAGAAGGAAGGGGGAGGCGTGTGTGTGTGTGTGTGTGTGTGTGTGTGTGTGTGTGTGTGTGTGTGTGTGTGTGTGTGTGTGTGTGTGTGTGTTTGTGTGTGCTGTGGGTGGACGCTTTGGGGAGACAATAGCCGGTTTGGAGCCCCACACGGTCGACCATGTGCCGTTGATTACCATACAGCTGTTCGCATGAGTCCAGACAAAAGCAACATGATAGTCCAAACTCTGCAGGACCCCCTCACACACACACACACACCACACACACACACACACACACACACACACACACACACACACACACACAACACACAGTATTGATTTAGGAGGGTTCTGGCTGGCCGTCGGTTTCAGCAGCTGTCGTCGCTGGATGGTGGAGGGTAAACACACCTAAACGGTTATTTACTTTAACGCTGATCCACCCGAATGACCGATTTAATAGTGAACAGCATCAGATTTATATTATAATATAAGGTAATTTAAGTTTCACAACCTTAAAATAAGCATTGATGTTCTGTTCGCTACTTTATGGTTATGGTCGCTTGAAGGTGCGTAAACTTCTGTATCCAAACAACGATGGTGGTGTAATACATCAACACATAATCACTAATAGATATAAAAAGCAAGTTTGATTCAGAAAGGGAAGGAACAAATTCAACAAACTGACATAAAGTCAGAGATTTCAAGATGACAACTGCATGACATTTCTGTGTTTATTAATTCCCCCCTGGAACGCGTGTGTTAGGTTATGTGCATGGTGATAGTAGGCGGCTGGGGGTGGGGTTCCATTGTTATTGTAATGGGGGAGAGGACGCGTGCCTGAGGTGGCCCCCTGAACATCCTGGCACGCTTCTGTGCAGGACAGAGTCCTAAAGGAGGAGGAAACACACAGTTGTATGCAAAGTATGTGAAGATAAAATAATGGAGCAGCCTCTTGTTGTTATTCAAGGTTAGCTTACTAACTTTAATGTCAAACCTCAAGCCCATACAGTGGTCCCAAAAGGGGGGCCAAGGAATTCCTTTTGTTTTCTAAAGTTTCATTCAACTTTTGGAGAGTACATTTAAAAACATGCTATTTAAAAATGAAAATGGCTTGTTTATAGCATTATTTATCTCATAAGGAGAAGAAGGTATCATCAAAGTACACTTTTTGGGAACACTACAATAAGGGACACAAAAAGGAGTTAACAGGGAACAACTGAGGGGGAAAAAAGAGGAAATGACTGCTGGTGAATCTTAAGTTAACGAGTAACTCCTTATCACATATTATAGCTAATGATTAGCAAAATAAGAAACAAGAGAAGAAGGAATTTCTTAAAAATGAGTTAGCCTACTGATTTTCTGTCCACCCAAGTAAAGTGAAAAGTGGTTCTTAAGTTCCTAAGTAGTCCCTCATGCTTAATCATTATGTCAGGATAAGTAACAATACCAAATAATTTCAACTTGACTATCTGACAAACAACTAATAATCATGCTTTACAAGCTTCAGAAATAGAAACAGTGAAAATACATTTTACCAGAGATGGGAATGAAACAGACAGCTCACTTGTTAGTAACTTGAGACATCATCATCCTCATCATCATCCTCATCCTCATCATCATCATCATCCTCATCATCATCATCATCAACAAGTTTAAATTCTTCTTGATGCATTCCGATGAGGTATATGCTGTGAATATTCTCTACAAGAGGAAATACTCTTTATTAAACACCTCATTTTCACCCATCTTACTTATTTTCCATCTTTGTTGGTTGAGAGTTGCACATGTACATATCGCTTGGCTTCAGGTAGGATGTATAGATTGTGCACCAACAGTCAACTTACATTTTGTATTAAGATAAGATGGTCAGGTTGAGTTTTTATGTTCCTTTATTCAACCTCAGAAAATAACTGTTTCCATGCAACAACAACTTGTGACTGAAGTGAACATGTTAGCATGCTAGGCTAACCAACATACGATAATGAAGCCAACAGTCAATGGGGCTAAAGTGTGTGAAGTTATATTATGTTCATAATATCCATGTATGTCATTGTTAATGTATATGATGAACAAAATAAACTTGTTAAAGAAACCTGTCTTTGATTTCTCATTAATAACTAATTGTAAAGATAACGATGATGTATGGGCGATGAAGTAACTATTCAGTACTCATGCGTTAATGATGATATATCATTTCGTTCGGTCGAATGTATTGATTGGACGGCCAACCTAAGATTATTATGGTGAAGTGGTCTGTAGGGGTTGTCAAAATAGCCAACATTAGAACTTTGTTCGCTAAATGTAACAACTTTTGAAGCTAGTGCTGATGGCTCTTATTACTGGAAAAGGATTGGCGGCATTGAGCTAGGTTTTTTGTTTGAATAATTTTAAGATCTTACCTACTCTCACTGCCTTCTCAAATGTACCTATCCAAGCCTTAATTAATCAAAAGCAACTCAAATTTGATAAGGAATTAACTTAAGGTTAACAATTGGTTCCGAATTCATTCCTCATGCGTTCCCTGGCACCTGCTCACATTCTTGTGTAGCTTAGTGTAAATTATTAACACATTTCTAAATGTGTTCTACTGACTCTGTTATGAATAGGATATCGTATCAGCATGCTTTGTTTTTTAATTATTTGAGGTTGATGTTGTATGTTGTGTGTTTTCTTCACAAAGACAAAAGGCATTATTTTTATCTATAGAACCTAAACAGATAAGTTGCAGCTTCTCGATGATCTTAGGTAAAACAATTGTGAATAAAAGGGAACTAAGCACAGGCAATCTGTGGCTGCTCTACAGCATCATAATATCTTCATCACAACTTGATTCCAAATAATACAAAATAAATCTTAGTAAAATGTGATGAATATTGGATGTGAAAAGATAAAGACCCCCCTTCTGCTCACATCCCCAAGGATTACATTTCCTTCAGCATAAAGGAACAAATATATATAGATATATATCCCACTTCCCATAATGTGTGTGTGTGTGTGTGTGTGTGTGGCACATGTTCCTATACATCATGTTATATATCTTACCACCCTCATGTCACACACACACACTGTCCACACATCCTCTTGTACACACACACTAATGCTCAGCGTCCAGCTACAGTACCGCTGCATCTCTTAGTGTCTTTGTGTCAGGGGAGCAGATGGACAGTGCACCCTCTCTGCTGTTGTCATCTGTATTACTTGCAGGAGTGTGACATGAGTGTGCTACAGGGCATGGGAACCTAAGAAGAGTCATGTCACCCCCACCCTCGGACCTCCCATTAGAAAGAGTGGCCAGCATCTGCCTCCTCACAGCAGCTTGGAGATCCCTCTCCCAGAGGACACTGGGAGAAAGAGAGGGGGAGCTGCTGCAGATCTGACCCTGCAGGCTCTCGGGGGAGAAGTCCGCCTGTTGTGGCCACTTCTGGAGCCCCAGCCTGCTGTCTGACTCTGGGACAATAGAAGGTGGATGGGAGGGTGGCAGGGCAGGATGTTCGGTTTGTGTGTGCGTTTGTCAGTGCATACATCCTCAAATGTATGCAAGATGCACACAGCCCTGCAACATCACCATTGAGTAAAAAAAAATGCTGAGTCAGAGGAGGGTGAGGTATTTAGAGGTGCATTGGCAGGTAAATCACTGGCAAGCAACATAAAAGATTGAAATACTGTGATATATTACATTACATCACATTTAATTTAGCTGACGCTTTTATCCAAAGCGACTTACAATAAGCCTAAATATATGTAGGCTTTACTTTTGTTGAATCAGTGTTTTAAAAGAGTTGAGGCCAATCTTGAATCCTCATGCCATCTGTGTTTAAATACTGAATCTCCTTTCCTTTACCCCTCCTCCAGACACCTGCAGGACAGCTGACTTCCAGTTAAACAGTCAGAGCTGCTGCACTTTCCTTTTTCTCTCTACTTTCACTTCAGATGTCCTCCACGTTCTAAAGTCTTCCTCCTTCTTATTCCTGCAACACATATAGAGCCGTCAGTTCCTCTTTCAGTCTGATTATTACAGTTGTTTAGATAAGTAGTAGAGCAAAGAGGATTTATAGATGGAGGCAATATAAAGAATACCACGTGATTAGCAAAGTGCTTCACAGAGACATATCTACATCTAGGGTTAGGGCAGTGGTTCCCAAAGTGGGGGGCGTGCCCCCCCTGGGGGGCGCAGAGGCATGACAGGGGGGGCGCGAGAGACCAGGAGGAAAATGGTTATTTAAAAAAAAAAAAAAAGATAAAAAAAAAAAAATCATAATTTGAAAAATGATTGATTCGAAAATAATATGATACAGTACAGTACTATTACGTCTGGGTCTCTGTGTTTCATTAAAGCTCGGCTCTGTGTGTGTGTGGAACGAGCCATTTTGTGTGCGTGCACAAGCGAGAGAGAGAGAGCGCACCGGTACCGGAGATCGTTGTTGTTAGCTTAGACTGAGGGGCTCAGTGAACTCTCAGTGTTTAGATAGTTAAAGTAGACCTATCATGCTATATTTGACACATATATTGTAGGGCCGTACCTATATAAAACATGTCTGTGAAGTTTTTTTTTCAAAATACCAAACAGATCACCCATTGTAGCCATGCCTCATACTGCTCAAACCCCTCTTTTGCAGCCCTGTTAGAGAAAGGCAGATTTTGGGTCCTTAGCTTGAAAAAAAAAAGAAGAGGAGGCGGAGCTAATGCCTGATCAGAATTCTACCGGAGATAAAGTTAAATTCGGTTGTGATAAAACGCCATCCTGTTTAAACCACGTCAAGGATTATTTCTGAAATAGTATGGAGCTCAAATGCTTTTTCTCTTGCAGGTTTATCACAAGGTGAGTTCTTTTTTTATTTCCTGCTTTTTAAACACATGTGCAATTCAGTACAGGTTAGCTCTGAGTGTTAGCGAGGCTTGCTAATGTAAACAAAGACGAGATTACGTCCAAAAAACGTCAGGCATTGTTTCTGATAGCAACTTTCTGTGGGTCCGCCACCGATTTGACGTCAGGTCGGATGGAATCTGTATCCGCTCGTTGTACACCCGTTTTTAAAAGATTTGGGTACGGAGGAAAAGAGAGAGGGTTTTATTTTCTGACGCTGCGTGAGTTCCCCGACGCACCGGGGACACATATTTATGTATAAAAGACATCACAAAGTGCATTTTGCATGATAGGTCCCCTTTAACTTTAGTCTAAGTTATCTCAGTGGGTCTCAAATGTTTTGGTCGCCATTAATGTAAACAATTATTTCCGAGGCACACGTTTATATGATCATTATAGTTATAAAAAAATAAGAGAATAAATGAAAAACAGGTATAAACTACTATATGACAGTAAAAAAAGAATAAAGTTTAAAAGGGTGTTTTGTAAAATATCCATAAAGAAAAAGTAAATATCTTTACAGTTCTGCTTCATATGGGTGTTGAGAGAGGTATCTCTTCATTTTGTTCTCAAAGTGCACCAGATTGATGCTTTTAACTTCAATATTTAAAAATAAATCTTCCCGGGGGAGCTTGCCCCCGGGCCCCCCTATGTGAGGTCCACACACCACCTATAAAAATAGCACTTTACCCCTGCTTACACCTATATGCCGTGAGCTGATTATCGAGCCTTCATTGTAACAGTCGCGGGTACACATTGTGTATGTGCGTGGGGAGTGTTGCAGTAGAACATTCCACTGTAGCGACCGGTACATTAATGGGAAACCCTAAATGTTTGAGCACCCTCTATGAAACGTCAAGCTACCCCACAGCATCCCCAAAATAAATCTCTGGCGCCGCCACTGAGCCTGACTATTTGTGTTGGGGGGACCCGACTTTTTTTTTTCTCCAAAGGGGGGGCCTGACAGAAAAAGTTTGAGAACCACTGGGTTAGGGTTCTAAAAACATGCCAACACAGTCAAAAGCAACATATTGTTATGTCAAATGTAAAAAAACACACATTTCAGATGAGTTTAGTGAGATAAGAGATTTTTTGTGAAGGTGGCCACATTTCACATAACATTTCATTCAAATGGACACATTCCCTTAAATGCTCAAGACCTGTGATACACTGTATACAGATATGAATCACTGTGCTTGTGGATCTTTAACTTCCTGACAGGCAGACCCCAGGGACAAGCTTGCGACACAAGTCTTCCACAGTCGTCCTTAACACCAGGGAACACCAGGGCTTTGTTTCGAGCCCATTGCTGTACTTTGGATACAAACAATACTGTGTTGCCCTTTTCGACTCAAACACCATCATCAAGTTTGCTGAAAACAAAGAAATGGTCTACCTGAACAGAGTAGAGAACCTTACCCGCTGGTTTCAAGACAACACCTAATCCTGCTCGCTACCGACCCGAAGAAGCAGGACCAGCAGCAACTGTGATTGCATTTGTTCTGATGAAAACAGCACTCTGAAAATAAAAGTTATACATGTTTTTTTCACTATTTAATAAATATACTACGATGCTGCAGTCAAAAAGCCACTGTTAATTTTATTAGGTTTGTAGAAACAGTCGGTAATGATTTGGTGCCACAAACGACATACAAATGGCAGTGAGAAAGGGCTATGGGAATGATTGATACACAGACAAACTAAGGGTCCTGCCCATCCAGATCCTGTTTATGTGTGTAAGTAGGATCAGGAAGAACTTCTACCTTCAGGCCACTACGTTCCTAAATGAGGTCGCTACCTAAGAATGATTGATTTCTCTTCAAAATCAGTGAAATTGTTGTTTTTAATCATCATTTTCAGTGATACCACTATGATGAGTATCATCCCTAATTATAAGGGCTGTCAACATTAATGCTTAGTGCTCTCTATCAATCTGGAAATCTTAGCGCGTAAATAGAAATTAACGCAGATTACCAAATTTGACCCAAACTTTCTCCTGTAATTCCACAGCATGAATTACATGGCAGCGAAAAGGCAAAGAAAGCAGAGAAATTAGCACAAGCTACATACTGTATGTTGCACTGACTTGAGAATAAAGCACTAATAGATGGCACACCTACTCGCATACATTTGCTCCGACAGGGTTCCCAAATAGTGCTCACAGTATGATAGCACCAGAGATATGCCCTATGTAGCGCACATTACACAGATGGTTTAATTGATTGACAGCACTACTTATTATCCATCAGCTCAGATTTGAAACGTATTCCAAAATACACTGGCAAAACCTCATTCAGTTACCACCATGAACTTCAGGGCCACCTTTTCTCTCCTTTGCAGGGTAAAGGTTCTATTATATTTTCAGTAATTGTATTTATATTGTCAGTATATTGGTAATTGGAGTCATGCAGGCCTAATAGTTGATACCAGGGCTGGGCTCAGGTGGATCCTGTTCTTCCCATTGTTCTTGAACAGCTGGTTGCTGTACTCCGTAGCCACCACATGGATCATCGCACTGTGGAAAACCTTTCTGTGCCTCTGTACCTTGTTTCATTGACTCCTTTTGGCTTGATGATCCTGTTTCCCAAAGCCCATACAGATGCAGACAGCACAGCAATAAGGTAGTTTGTTAGTTTACTATCTACGATATGACAAAACAACAGTATTCAGACAAATATACAGATTCTTTATATAAGTAAAGGTTGAGATACCACAATGCAAAAATACTCTTTCCAGAAACGGTTTAAAAGTAACAGTATGACGTAGGTTGCATTGTTGGATTATTATTACTGAAGATGAATAATGTGATCAGCATTTTAGTGCTGCAGCTTGTTGAGGTTGGCAGTCTCGTTTACCAAGCTATAGATTGCTAACCCTGGGGCTGCGGAGTGATACTGGGTCTTTGAGAATTCTTAAATGGATGCAAGGAAACCATATGATTCAGCTTAATAATTGAAGATTAGGGAATTACAGGCTTATTTTATTGCCGCCATTTCCTTGTGGTGTGGTATGATTTTCCTCTTCACCCATGGTCCTACCACAAACAACAATACACTGGAACTAAGATTTGGTTGGTTAGAAGGGAACGTTGAAGTGAATGCACTCTGTGGAAATGACCTACACTGTTACAAATATCTCAACAGAGTGGACAAGGGCATGCTAACACAAGGCTATCTGTATAAAACTACCATGAAACAGGAGGGCTTTTTATCGGTTAAAACATCTACAAGTGGTTATCTTCCCTGGAATTGTCTTTCAATGCCTAAATAAATCCTTTGCATGATAACTGAGAGGATGAGCAACAGACAGAGCCTGGCGCTCTGAGATTTTTGGCCTGCATGATTATCATCCTGACAGAGCGCCTCTTCCCCCCCTGTACTAGGACACAGGCTCCATTGACAGTTATGAAAGGGCAAACTAGCAGCTATCATCCCCAACAACCAAGTGTGCTACTGCTGAACAGATTTGCTCCACATATTACACATATCAGACATGTACTACATTGATACTGTGGACAATACCCACAGGAGCAAATTAGGGTGAAGTGTCTTGCCCAAGGACACAACGGCATGTTGACTGCAGTGGCGGTCAAAGCGGGATTCAAACTGGTGTTCCCAAGTGCCCGTGATCTGAGGATCGACTCACCAGCATCTTTACACAGCAGGGTAAGGACTTAAAGTAACGCAGAGTGAAGGCTGCAGGTCGAGCTAACGACCTGACCTCAAACTAAATTACTTAGTAAAATAAACCTCAAAATGCCACTTTTTCCCCAAAGATAATGGCTAAAAGGATCCTGCAAATCAGGAATTAACACCAACTTTGAACAACATCATACTGCACATTGGGACAAATTATGTTGTCAAACAACAGTGTGAAGTGCTGAAAGAAGAGTTTAAATGTCTGTTGAAACGGGTCAGCTCTCTGAATGCTGAGGTGTTCATCAGTGGCCCTCTACCGCCAGACAGAAGAGAAACGGAGAGATTCAGCAGGATGTTGGCACTGAACACATGGTATTCAAATGAGGTGAGAGATGAAAGAAGGTTCCTCAGCCCCTGGATACTCTCCCTCCACCCCGCATACCCCACCCAGCTCACTCTTCTCTTCTTTCCAGTCATCCTTCTTCCTTCCTCCCTCCTGAGAGTTTACTGACCAGACAAAGAAGCTTGTCACTGCCAAACCAACAACTCCCCCCCTCTGCTGTGTCATCTTATTTCCTCCAGCCTGATACGGTTGTGTGCAGGGACGTGCACAGACATTTTGGGGGGCGGGAGCTCAAGTGAGAAAAAGGGCACTTCCCATAATCATTTATAAAAAAATGTTTTAAAACAAAAAGTTAAATATAGTTGCACATCTCTGACTTACTGACCAATTTATTGTAACACTCACACTCACGCAATTGTTTAATACTCAACATAATTCTACAAAATAATCAGTTAACACAGAGACAATGGTCTTCTTTAGTATTCACTAAGAACAAGAGCAGACAACAAACTAGTACAATTAATAGTTATTAAATGAGCAGCAAACAATCAAAATTATGAAGTTACTGTTTAAGGACATTACAGGCAAAAATATCTTTTTTTCATGTACTTGTTATTTTGGTCTATTTTGCTTCCATGTTTTCTTTCACTCTAATGGAAAGAAAACTTTCAAAAAACACATAATGGTGTTCATTTTACTACCCTGTCTGAATTCATCTATAGATTTAAAGCTAATCTGCATTTGAACATAACATTTCAGGGGAAAATACTGACTTGACGTAAGTAACTATCTGGGGAAGTTGTGAGGTGATATGTTTTTTAGTTTTATCCTTTTCACCTGCAATGCCTTGGTAACTGCATGCAAATTAGCGCATTTTAATTAGGCCTAGTTAACGCCTAATTTGCATATCAATGTGGCGATTGTGATGACGTTATTAGATACACATTTTACTGTATTCACTTTAAGTGTCTCCCCTTAAGTACAGTACATTAGCCTGTATGCCTATGATACATTGCCTAAACCTTGAGCTAACTTATCCATTAGCTAGTAGCCTACCTTAGTTAACTATATTTGTTTTAGTTTTTTAGCTAATTAGCTGTAAACTCGAGGCACTGGCAGTTTAGTAATTTGTTCATCACCAGTCACCTTCAAACAAGCCAAGAAAAGCCGGCATAACATGGAACAGTAAAGTGGGAGGTGCTGCTACCTGTCGGTCTGAAGTGACTGCCGATGTCCGCACCGCTGTGCGCGAGACGTGGAGGGAGGGAGGGTAGAGAGAGCATCGGAACTTCACAGTCTAATCTCCCGACCTGATATTTTAATTTTGTATTCAATCAATATATTTTTGGAAAGGGAAACTGTGCGCAAACAGCAGTATATTCATTTATAAAAAATAAAAAAAAAGGGGGGGAAAAGGGCACTTTCTCTGGAGGAAGAAAAAGGGCACTGGCTCAAGCCCACTTTGATGTCTATGTGTGCACGTGCCTGGTTGTGTGTGTAAAAAAAGTAAAACACTGTTACTGATGTGCTGGGTCCAGGCTGCACAGCTATTGGCACCCCTTGACTCTTGCTAGGACAAGGGTCATAACTTTAAAATGCTCAAATGAATGGCAGTAGGTCACTCCTGAAATTCAGATGACATTTCAAAAAGTAGAAGAGCATAAGAAAGGAGGTCGAGCCGCCATTTTCTTTAATAACTCCCTCCAACATAAGCAGATGTCTTTCCGAAACGTTGTTTCATTTGAATATGTAGCTCTTCAGCTGGATTTCTCCTCTCAAGCTATGCATCTAAATATCTGTAAAATACTGTGCAACACTTTAGCTGACTCTACTGAACTGCTGTCAGTGACCTTGACTGTGTAGTAATTGTTGGTGATTATAACATCCATGTTGAGGGCTAGAGAAGTGTGTCAGGTTTTTGTATGTGGACTGACTCAGCATGTGACAAAGACCACACACCATGAGAGCCACAGTGGACTTCATTATCTTCAAGGGTCTGAACATTTCTAAGGGTGGGGTGACTTATGTTACCCCCTCTATATATTCCTTCTGTGTTCTTTTTGAATGCTCTCTGTGCACACGAGTATTTTTTTTGATGGGGAAAGAAGATGTATTGACACATGCACAAGATGATAACATTGTGAGTAGTCTTTGGCAGTTAGACCCCCTTGTGGTTTCATATATTTTTAAGGGGGTGCTGCCTAGCCTTGCACTACCTATATCATTAGATTTTAGGATACTATTCTTAGATGTAGTCAATCTGAACACATGCAACTGCAGGATTTACCATAATACTTTGTGCAATATACCCTCATGCAATTCACACTGAAAACAGTACAAGCTGCTTTTTTTATGGTCATTTATTTTAAACTACTGCTAGGCCTACTTAGTATTTTTTTATAACCATAGTGTACTTATCTGTTATTTTTTTACTTATTGTGTTTTTATTATTAATAACGTATTCGTACTTTTTTATATAATATAAGTCTACTCTTTTTAATTAATCTGCACTCTTGCTTTTGTAGTACCATACATTTCCCCGTTGCTGACAATTTATCTGCTGTGGCTGGGTATAGGCCACCTTAGAAACTCGCAGTGATTTTAAAGTAGATGACAATTTATGTGTGTCGATTAAGAGGGAAAGATGTCTGGTTTTCTTGTTATTATTGTTATCAGGAAATGTACAACCTAACCCTGGTCCGCCCAGTAGTAGTAGTCAGATCGCTACTCCTGCTGATTTTAAATCTAGGTCTGGGTTGGGATTCATCCACTTAAATGTGCGCAGTTTTTTACCTAAACTAGATTTTGTCCGCATTTGGGCGACCTCGACTGATGCTGATGTCATTGTTTTATCAGAAACGTGGCTAAATAAATCCATATTGGCCTCTGACATATCCTTAAATGGTTACAATGTATATCGTACCGACCGGCCTAATAAAGGTGGTGGTGTTGCCATTTATGTGAAGAATAAGTTTAGTGTAACCACATTGGTTTCCAAATCAATTAGTAAACAACTAGAATTTTTAGCCTTAAATATCGAAGTGGCAAAGGGTCAACAGGTCATGGTGGTGGGCTGTTACAGACCCCCCTCAGCTGTCAAGGACTCCTTGTCTTCATTGGCAACACTTTTATCTCAACTTAACTACAAGGAAATAGTGCTACTTGGAGATTTTAACTGGGACTGGTTAACTGCAGTGTCAGAGGATTTTAAAAACCTTTTTATCTCTTTAAATGTTACTCAGATTATAGACAGTCCTACTCGCCCTAACATTAAGTCCCCAAATAAATCCTCCTTAATTGATCTCATTTAACTAATGTTCCCTATAAATAATCATCTGTGGGAGTATTTGCTAATGATTTGAGTGATCACTGTGTTGTAGCAACAATTAAGGACACTAAAGTCCAACAGGGTAAACCTCGCATTATCAGTAAGAGAGACACAAAACATTTTGTGGAGCAGGGTCTTGTTCATGATCGGTTTGGTTTTGATTGGGGAAAGAATCGATCTGTGTGATGATGTTGAAACTGCATGGTCTTATTTTTATCTTGGTTTTATGGAAATGATCGATAGACATGCACCACTGCGTAAATTTAGAGTGAACGGACGAGACAATCCTTGGTTTTCTGCTGAACTGTCAAGTCTCCTACATGAGAGAAACAAGGCCTGGGCAAAGGCTAGGCAATCAGGATTAGAGGTAGAATGGCTGCGTTTTAGGCAGCTAAGAAATAGCTTCACATCACAAATCAAAAGTGCTAAGTCTAAGTATTATCTGTCAGTTACCACAAAGAACCTGAATAATCCTAGAAAATTTTGGAAAGCCATAAAATCGTTATCCACCGGTGAAATCCGTAATGAGCTACCTCCTTGCCTTACCACAGCATCTGACACTATATCGGACAGGGCCACTATGTTAAATTGTTTTAATGAGCATTTTGTGTCCTGTGGCTCTCTGTTTGATTCTGTTTCTAACTCTGCTTCTGTGAACACCACAGTGTGACTCTGAAAAACGTGGTTTGGAAAACCCTTTCAGTTTTTCTCCTTTTTCTATTGAAGTCGTTCATGAAGCCTTAACCAAGTTAGATCCTAAGAAAACGGCTGGTCCGGACAACTTAGAACCTTTCTTTTTAAAGATAGCTGCAGATTTTATTGCACCACCTCTTACTTCTCTTTTTAACCTCTCCCTCAGCACAAACACAATTCCAAACATATGGAAGTCAGCTTATGTCCTGCCTTTACTAAAAGGAGGGGAGGCCACTTTATTAAATAATTATAGGCCCATCTCTAAATTGTCAGTTCTGGCCAAGGTTCTGGAAAGCCTAGTGAGTGAGCAGGTAAAGGTGTTTTTAAGTAACAATGACCTACTATGTAAACATCAGTCAGGTTTCAGAAAGCAACATAGCACCATCACTGCGACAATGAAAGTGGTGAATGATATTGCTAATATCTTAGACAAAAAGCAGAGTTGTGCAGCTCTGTTTATTGATCTTTCCAAAGCTTTCAATACCGTCGATCATCATATCTTGAAGCAGAGGCTGGCCAGTATTGGCATATCCAGCCATGCAGTGGGGTGGTTTGTGAACTACCTCTCTGAAAGTTCCCAATGTGTTCAGTTTGATGGGCTCACTTCTGAGTGGTTAAACATTACAAACGGTGTACCACAAGGTTCTGTTTTAGCTCCACTTTTATTCTCCATCTATATCAACAGTTTAGGTCAAAATGTGGATAAAGCAACTTTACATTTTTATGCTGATGATACCATGATGTACTCTGCAGGTGCCTCCATTAAGGAGGCTGTTGTTAAATTACAGGCTGTTTTTAATATTATTCAGACGCAGCTCTCTGAGCTTAAGCTTCTTTTAAATGTGGATAAAACTAAGGTAATGTTATTTTCAAAAGCCAAAAAGACACCGGAGACAACTTTGGATATTGTTATTACGCAAGGAAAAGTACTCGAAGTGGTTGCCTGTTATAAATAGCCTACCTTGGTATCTGGCTTGATGATTGTCTCTCTTTTAAACCCTCAGGTCAATAAACTGCTCAGAAAGCTGAGGGTGAAGCTAGGTTTCTTTTTCAGAAACAAGTCCTGTTTCTCGCTTGAGGCCAGGAAAAGGCTAGTCTCTGTGACCTTTTGACCTGTGCTGGACTATGGTGATCTGATCTATATGAATGCACCTGCCCATTACCTGATCAAGTTAGATGCCGCCTATCACAGTGTGCTGAGATTTGTTACAAACTGTAAAGCACTTACTCATCACTGTACCCTGTATGCCAGAGCAAGTCTGCCATCACTTACTGTTCGGAGACTCAGTCATTGGTACATGTTCATATACAAAGCCATGCTGGGTAAACTACCACCTTACATCTGCTCACTGATATCACAGAGAGTCGCAAGTAGCTATTGCCTAAGATCCCAGGATGTGTTTTTATTACATGTACCAAGTGCTAGGACTGTTTTAGGCACTAAAGCTTTTAAGTGCGCAGCTCCTCTAGCTTGGAACACTATGCAAAACATTTTGAAAATGAGAATTTTGGTTCCCCTGCATCATTTTAAAGCACAGCTGGATGAAATGATATTTGAGACTGCTGGTACCTGTCTTTGTAAATAAGTTTGTAAATTGTACCCCTGTCATTATGTTGTATGTGTCCTTTTATGTGTAACCAATGTGCGGCAGGTCTCCCTTGTAAAAGAGGTCGTTGATCTCAATGGGATTTTTTACCTGGATAAATAAAGGCTACAAACAAACAAAGAAATTGACAAACATTTAGTATAGTGTTTTTATTATATACAATCAGATTATTTCCTAGCATATAGACCAAACAAATCTACCTCTATAAGACATTGATCCTGTCAGAAACTCTCCCCACGTCCACATATATGACGAGTGTGTTAGGCTTAGCCACAGATTTATAATGACTCTTTTGTTGAGGCACAAAAGGAGGCATGATAATGATTTAATCCCATCCAATCTGAGCGGCAGATCTGCCTTCCTTCCATCCTACCTTTCCTCTCCAGACTCATTCTGCTGCAGCTTCAGTGGCAGATGGTGGATGAAAGAGGAAGCTGGGAGGAGCAGGGGAATGAGAACAGGTGGGGGTGAAAACTGAAGAAAAAGAAAGGGCACAGGGGTCAACTGGGGCAATAGAAAGGGGGAGGAAACGTACATATAGACTTGCAGAGGGAACGATCGATGGATGGATTTCTTTCCTTTACATTGTGCCTCCCTAAATCTAGTTCTGTTTTTGCCAGATGTCGACCAACTTTGTAAAAACGGAAAAAAAGTCTGTAATAAAGCTTGGAGAAAGTCAGAGATTGGAGCAAAATATAACGGCTGAATTGGCCCTTTTGGAAAATATTTTTGTACAATCAAATTGGTCTCAATGTTGTTTCAATGTACTGTGATACGTTTCAATACAAATATTATCTGAGTTAGAGCTTATATTTGTTTTCTTCTCATGTGGCATGCTTTTTCAACCACATGAATGCAATGTTTCAAGAGGAATAGAACAGAGAAGATCAGCCTATACAGGAATGTCAAAACTCAATTTATTCAGTTACAGGTCACTTTCCAAGTAAACCGAACCGAGTTGTATTTATATTCTAAAGACAGTAGACAACAGTTTTATTGGCACTCAAAGTGAATAATGCCCTTTCAGAGAGGCTTAGTTCTCAGGTTTAAGGGCTCCGTAAAGAACTGAAGGACCACAATGTGAATGCAGCTGCCTATTCAGTACCTCAGCCCCCCAGACAGTCCCTAATGCTGCCCCCTGCCTACCAGCTCTGAAGGAAGCCCCAGCAGACCCAAGCCCCCCCCCCCCCTCCTGCTGCGGCACGCCGGGCTGGCCTTGGCAGCTGTTAGGCCAACTGAGGCAGGAGGGGCTGCAGGGAGACAATGCAATGTGACTGAACTCATTATGTGTGTGAGTGTGTGTGAGCGTGTGTCACTGACTCTCTTCCCCCTTTTACAATTTTGGGTCTTTTTACGTGTTAGTAATATATCCTGATGTGATAAACAGACAAATGCACTCCTTTGTGCACCAGTCAATCCTTAACTTAAATTCAGATTCAGAATACTTTATTGTCCATTAAAAGTACATATAATGGAAATTATGAATAGAAAGTTAAATCATACGTAATCTAGAGGGTCTTGAACTTATGATCTTCAGTGATTGCAACATTAAAAGTCTCTTCTCTTGTTTCTTGCAAATGGAGCTGCTGTAAAAATTCAGGCTTGATCTGACAATGATGAAAGTATGTTTGCATCATACTGTACACAGTTAAACCAAATACCCATGAAAAAGTGACAGAATAAAATAAGCCAAACGCCAAGGATACTCATGCAAACCTCTGAAAAGGTATTTCGATTACATATAGTATTGTTGAAAAATACATTGTTGAGAAGAGCAAACTCTGGATATGGTTGATGGTGTGTATCATCATCACAGACTGCAACAGAGCCCCCTGCTGACAGGTCTGTGAACCTGCAACACTGGATGGACATCAGTGTCTGTTGGACCTTCATCTAACAACAGTGTCAACATGTGTCTCAGTAAAGGAAGATCAAAGATACTGCAATGTTGCATAAATCTGGTGGTATTCTGCCTTTTTCTTATTATGAATACATCCTATAATAGTCCATACTCAAATATGTATGTTTATATGTTCATTCTGATTATCAACAGTTTACCTTGGTGTGATAAATCTTGTTTTATGAGTTACAATATAACTTTATTTTTGTATTACTTTTTTTTTTAACCTCGTGTGAATCTGTGCTGTCCTGTTTTTCACTCTCACTCTGTTGCTGCTTTTCCACCACACTTTAAACTCCTGAATTTCCCCACGGGGTTAATAAAGTTCCATCTTATCTTATCTTAATAAGACCAAAATCAACAACTGTCTTAATTATTTCCAATCATATTGTGTGTAGCTATTAGTAAAGCCTATTATTGAAGTAAATAAAAAATAAAAATAAATATATATACAAGTACTTTATTTTTTAAACAAGGCTCAGTATTTCCCTTAATAAAGTGGGCACTGTAGGTATCAGAAAAGGTTAATGAAACAGGAGAGATTGCACATTTGTTAGGGACTATTTTCAGAAGCGGATTAATACATTCTGTGCTCTAAGAGATATCAATTTAACATGGCTTGCTGATTCGTAATAGTTTTTGCACGATAATATAGTTATACGGCACAGAGGAATAAGATAGATCATGATTTTGATACAGAGGTAATACTTGTTAGTATCAATACAATGTTGGTTTTGGTCTTTTCTGAGGAAATATTTTGAATATATTTCAAGCTTTATTCTGTACGGTCTTTTTGTAATGTGTATTACACATTTTCTGTTTGTACATATGTAAGACATCCTTCATAATTTCTAATTTAAGATAACTTGAAATATACCATCATTGAAGACGGGAGAGTGCAGCTCTTAACAGAGATGGATTAACACATTCAGATCACTGGATCTATGTCCACTAGAGCACTTTATATAGTCACAGGAAGGAATATTACTTCTGTTCTGTTTAAATAAATCAGAGGTTTATTTAACATTTAAAAAGAAACCTGTTGAAACTTTTCATATTCAAGTGTTGATGTTTGCAATGTAAAAAAAAAGTAAATCAGACAATGACAACTTAGTCAGTTACATGTATTTCAAAAATATCTAACACCTTGTTTAGCTTTCAGACATACAGACCATATAATGGTCAGGTGCGGAAATCCACTGACCATTACAGTTCATGTGATCATCTCCAGACATTGATGCAACTACAACTTATCCAAGAACATAAAACAAAAATCAAAGATCTTTGCATGTCATTGTTAAAGCATATCGAGGCTTTAAATGTGGTGTAGGCTTAATAAAAAAATGCTAAATTCAGTAGCAAAAGGGGAAACTAAAATCTTCTTTCTTTATCGATGTACAATGTAACCCCACAGACAGTAATTCCATCAATAAAATGTTTCTAATAATACAATTTTTAAATCTTACAACAAAAAACCTGTTGAGTACTATCAAAAAGTACAGCAACCAGCGGTGGAGTCCAGAGGAACTCAAGTGTTCCTGCACCTGAAGGCCATGTATGTAGTCATACAACAACATCTCTGTTTGACACTTTTTTGCTATAATGCTGGCCGTCCATTCAGTTTGTCATGCATAAGAGAAATAGCTCCGCCTGTAAAGTCTCTGAGAACCTGCACTGTCTCTCTCTGGAGCTGCAGCGACTCGCGCACAAACTCCTGCTGAGTCTCTGCCAGCTGCTGCACCGACTCGGACAGAAGCTCCAGGGAGCGTGAAACCGTCTCCAGCAGGATGTTGGTGGCATGCTGCTCTTCAAGGCTCAGCGATGCATTGTGTAGCATGTTGTCTCTCATGTTCTGCGAGGGCTGACCTGGCAGTGGAAGCGTAGGGGTTGTTGTTGCTGCTGCTGCTGGCCGGAAGACGTCGGAGGTTGTCCTTGTTTTTGGATGCCATTGTTTCCTTGGTGAATCTCTGTTGGTTTTGTGGAAGGAAGCACATCTTCCCTTTGGTCATCATCTGAGTCTCCTAATGCAGCGTCAACATCTTGAAGTAAAGAGAAAAGGCTTGTCAGTGTTTTCTTATTCTGAAGAAACCCAAATCTGTACTTCAAAGAAGAAACTCACCTTCTGTTGCAGGAATCTCATACTGCACATCATAGGCAGTTTGTGAAGAGTCCTCTGCAACATTCAAAGCATTTTAATGAAACAGTTTGAATGCATTTCTCCACAGGAACTTATTTAAGGGGACCCATTTTACTCATGTTCAGGTTCATATTGGTATTTTGTGCCTGTACTGTGACATGTCTCCATGCTTTAATGTTCAGAAAGCTCTTTTTTCTCATACTGCCTGTGCTGCAGCACCTCTTTTCACCCTCTGTCTGAAACCAGAGCCCAGTCTGCTCTGATTGGTTAGCTGGCTGGCTAAAAATTCCAACAATTTGTTTGTGTGTCTGTGTCACTTTATGAGTTATCCATATGCCACATATTTTTATCCAGTGAGAAAATGCATCCTATTTGCCTTTGAGAAGAGGGTGACGTGGATTTGCTCTGGATAATTTGGTGTGTGGATTATGTAGACATATGAACTTGCTCGACTGGAACTGATATCTCCGCGACCAGACTCGGATAAGAGGTAGAAGATGGATGGATAGATGAACTTCCCTGATGTTTAGAATGAACTGAAGGTGAGTAAATAGTGACATATGATTGTTTCTGACACTTACTCATTGTGTAGGACATTGGTGGGGGCATAGATGCCCCATCCAACCCGCCATTAGGAGAACTCTGCATTCCAATAATGTCCTCCTCTTCCATTTCTTCTTCCTCCTCTGGCACATCATCGTCATCTCCCAGAGGGCCAAATTCCCCGGAGCTCTGGTCTTCCTCGTCCATCTCCAGAATCTGGAGCACTATTTTTTCCGTCTGATTAAGGTCTCGGGAGAGTCGAGAGTTGAGGCCTCTGTTGGGCACTGTCCCTGACCGCATGGCACCCACTTTCCGCTTCGTGTCACACTTTAGATCGGACCATTTCTTGATGACCTCGATGATCTCACGTTGGCACTCCCCGATCTCATTGACACGGGCAGTAATCTCTGCCCATGTGCGCTTCTTTACGTCTGTTGGTACACCACGATTGAATTTGCCTTTGGGGGACAAAACAAAATGACCCTAAGCACTTGCCTTAAAATGATATTGCGTCAGTGATCAGATCTCATTAACATTGTATTTCTCACAGCTTCACTGTAATGTTCACTTTGATATGACTTAACCATTGGTTATTTGTTTTAATGTGTTTGATTAACAAGCTACTAGGCAATCATCTCATTTCCAGGTACTCAGACCTCAGTGTTATTCTTTAATCTGAATGAAATACGCACTTACCCACAACAACCATACGATGCTTCCTCACTTCGTCCAGCAGTATGTGGACTTCACTGAAAGAGAAGCGAGCTTTTCTTTTCTTGAAGCGAATAAAACTGTCTTGGTTGTAGAATATTGGTGAAGACATCCTCCCCACAGTGTCAATTGGTGTCCAGCTATTGTGTAGTCTCTGCTGTGCTTCCACTTCTCCTGCTGTCTGATGACAGTTAACAACAAAAGGCATGGGAGTGTTAATTATGTGATGTATATGAATGTGCTCATGTGTCACAAATATATTGATTCTTAAACTATACTTGCATTTATAAGGTTAGTAGTATCGCTCAGTGACAGCGTTACACTTGTTCGTGCTTAACAGCTTAGCAATAACCGTTCGTGCAGATATATTGAGTTGATCAATATAGATAATACATTGATATTATCAACACTTTTACTTAAACGAACTTGAATACATATGTCTAAGTGGTCTCATATCGTTAAACAGGAAATGGAGCAAGTTCTGCGCGATGAAAACAATATATGTCTGCTAGCCGTCAGAGTGAATGGACAATGGACGATGCTATCGACGCTTAACACACGCGACTGCCTAGTTAGCTAAAGAGCACTCGTAGTTAGCATTACACACATATAATACCTTGATTGCCACATTTCCATGATTATTTTGAACGAGTATCGGTTAGTAAATGTCTCTTATATAGTGCAACTTGCACTTAATACAACACATAGCACACACTAGGTTAGCTCTCTCTGCAGCAGGATAACGTTAGCTAACGCAACACAAGACTCACAAATGACTAATAAAGCGACAACCTGACGTTTCCTGACTTCCAGACGAATACCTTAATGCCAAACATAGTTATTGAGATGGTGAACATACCCCAAAGTCAAAGAAGTTGGGGTTTGGTCCAGAAACGTAATGATAAACTTCCCTATCTTCAAGATAGCTAATGTCAAGCTAGCCAGAATGCAGCTAACGCTACTCAAAAGATGTCCGGTTACCCTCAGGTAATAGCTAACTAAAGGCGCTGGCTAAAACAAGTATTGATGAACACATTGATCTTAGTATGGATATAGTTCATGTCGTTTAGGTGTTGTTTTTACATATAAAGTTTAACAATAACAACGATATATCTAGCAAATTTGCTAATTGAGTTCACTTACTTTTGTTTCTTAAACATTTCCCGTTGTGACATAATGCTTTTATTTTGAAGGAGCACGCCTTTTCTGGTAACGTAGGCTGTCTTGAACAGACTGTATGGTTTTCTTGACACACATATTCACACAACTCACGCACACACACGCACATGCACGCAAACACACATTCAAACACACTTTCAAAGCATTTTAGGTATCAGATGGACTACAAGCCTGGAAGAAAAACATTACGGTTGGATGGATACAGGGCCGTTTCTAGCTTTTTGGGGGCCCTATGCAAGATGCTGTTTGGGGGCCCTAGTTTTTAAAGTTTACAATGGGGGGGATTCCGAAGTCTTTAAGATGATCTGTGGAGATGCATCAATATGTTACACTTTAATATGAAAACAGGCTAATTTCACAAAAACCAAGCATTTGAAAATTACAAAAAATGATATTAAAAAGGTAAACAATAAGGCTCCTCTATGTCAATAAATGCAAGAGATACAGCATTTTCTCAATGTTTAATTTACATTTTTCATCTTCCTCAGACGTCACTCATTGGCTGACAGCCCAACGATGATTTGGACTTTATTACCCCAAAAACACAAGCCACAGCTTTGCTATCATTGCAGTTTAGTCGAACTTTGAATTCTCTGCTCCCATCATAATCTTGGCGATCTTGTTAAAATTGTGAATGCAGAATTAGAAATACTATGTAACTGGTTTGCAGTTAATAAATTATCCCTTAATGTGGCCAAAACAAATGACATGTTATTCAATACAAAGTCTGAGAGTAGAAATTATACGGATTTGCATTATACGGATTTGCAATACCGAGATAGAAAAAGTTGGTGCATGTACATTTTTAGGACTGCTTGTTGATGAAAAACTCAATTGGAAGCACCATATAAATTATGTACAGACTAAACTGTCAAAAACAATAGGTATTTTGTATCATACTAAGAACATTCTTGAAGAAAAAATACTCTTTATAACAGTCTATTTCTCCCTTACATTTACTACTGCTCCGAAATATGGGGAAACACGTACTCAACAAATCTACAAAAAATAATAACATCCCAAAAAAAAGTATTACGAATAGTCTGTGGTGTTGGTAAATATGAACACACAACTCCCATATTTAAAAAAACTCAATCTATTAAAATGTGTTGACATAGTACAGCTTAAAACAGTACTGATTATGCACAACATTTTCCATAACAAAATGCCTAATAACATTCAAAAGCAGTTCCAAACCACAGCGTGAACATATGAATGTAAAAAAAAGTCACTTGAAAATAAGTGTTCACAATGTTTATATGCAATTATGCATATATTATTACATGCATATATTATTATTCATTTGCCAAGTACATGTGTACATATGTATATATATATATATATATATATATGTACATATATACATATACATGCATTTATTGTTTTTTCCTTAATTTCTATACGTTTTTGACGCAATAATGCCGATGTTGTATTACGCAGCGTCCACACGGCGGCGTGCGTTGAAGCTTGCCGGTGAGCTTGTCTGAAACTCGACCAACAACCAATCACATGAATCTCCCGCCCCAGACACACAAGCACGCGGTTTGATTGGCTAGAGCTTGTACTGGCATATGATTTGATTGGCTGACGCTTCCGCCGAAGCTTCAAAAGTTGAACATTGCTCAACTTTTGAAGCAAACAACGCGAGCAAAGCGAAGCAACGCTCCCACAATGCAGTTCGGCAAAGCGTGACGTCACCCCATTCAAAGTGAATGGGCAGAAGCGTTGAAGCTTCAACGCAAGCCGCCGTGTGGACGGGCCGTTAGGATGATGCACGGGAGGGCTACTTTCCATAAGCTATGCTTCAGCCCTCCCGCTTCTACGAATTTTGTTCATCTTTGTGTGTATGAATTATACTTCTTTTGTTTTTTGGATGAATAAAAAAAAAAAAAAAAAAATTACTTTCAGCTTGGGGGCCCCCTAGTAGCCGCGGGGGCCCTATGCATCTGCATAGTCCGCCTATAGGAAGAAACGGCCCTGGATGGATAGATAGCTACGAATAGTATTGTAAACATAGCTATACTAAGAACATTTACTTAAGTACTCCAATCCAAAAAGTACTGTTCTTAAGTACAATTTTTAGAGACTTGTACTTAACTTGAGTATTTCGAATGTTTGCTACTTTGTACTTTTCACTACATTTCAGAGGTAAATAGTGTAGTTTGTATTACTACATTTCTTAATATCTTAAATTACTTTAAAGATTTGGATTAATGATGTGAAATATAATCAAGTCTTAAATCAGACTTTAGTTCCACCAGGAGTAAATTCACAAGCTACCCTGCAGTATACAAAGTCATTATAACTAGATGCACCTTCACCAGCTTTGATAACACTTTAATGATCAATCATTATAATCAAAACATATAATATTCTGAAATGGACCAATCTGCATAATGAGTACTTCTTTTGATGCAAATACTTTTACTTGAGTAACATTTTGAATGCAGAACTTTTACTTGTAACAAGAGTATTCCTACACTCAGGTACTACTTGTACTTAATTACAAGATCTGAGTACTTCTTCCACCTCTGGCTATGAAATATCAGACCCACCATTGAAGCACTCCTTTGAGCAAACTGTCAATGCAAAATATTGGCTTTAACTCAATAATTGAGCAAACAAATATTGTTTTGGTCAAACTTTCAATTCAAAATACTTTCACTGTCAATCAACTGGGCCAGAACAGATCCCCAATTTAACCATAATGACATTCATACATGACTGACTAATGATTCAAAGTATCCCGAAACATTTGCTAATAGTGCACCAATAATAACACATTCAACATACCATTATTCCAAATATGGCACAGGGATTTATTTTACCAAGCATTATTAATAACAGTTTAATGACTGTGGCTAACTACATGGTTAAAAACATTTAATATTGGCATCTTTGCTATTGGCTGCATGCATTAGTGGCATAAACATGATAGATATATATAGATATATAGATATATATAGATATATATATATATATATATGATCAATTTACAGATTGTGCTGGCATTATTTGGTGCAGGCAATTTGAATAAGTACACAGTGCAGTGATAACTAACAGTTAGTGGAACATAGAGAAAGCCATGGCCAAGTTGTACTACCAGCATTACACATTAAATATGAATTGCCCAACAAAACATTGTCTCTTGAGTTGTTGTTACAAATTACTATTAGTAAAGGACACTGGCGTCCCTGACCCATATGCGAGTGTACAAATTATAAAACCCTGATGTTTGAATTGGGCTGCAGTGCAAGAGTGCCATACTTCACATATCAACCTTAAGTTGTTTGATTTTGTTGTTTTTGAACAAGAATCTCCTGTCAATGGGTTTGGGGCTGGTTTCACAAAGATAATGTCATTGTGGTCTAATAAACAGTTGGACTGACAGCCATTTCTATACACTCCTGTGTTGTTGCTCCAATTAGAAAGGGACAACTGCACCCTATGATCTTTATGAGTAAATGGGATTTGGTGACCTCAAGTGATTCTCAGAATAGCTCCACCCTACTTCAACCTGTTTAGAGGTCTACTCAGCCACAATAACTGAACATAGGTTTATTCCCTGTTTGAACTTTAAGTGGCATTATAGGTGTTAGCAGAGGTGTCATCAGCTATAAGTGCTGTGTTAGCACATTGCACGGCGGCAGACATTAGCTAGCCAGTGAACACAGAGACTTGCATGCATGCGGAAACAAAGCACAGAGACACTGGGATTACATCACACAGAGGGGAGGGACCTCATTCTCTGCCCAGGTAGACAAAACTACACACTATCCTTACATAGCTAGTAGTCGTTTGCAGCTCTGAATGATTTATTGTTTGCCATAACAAACTTAAAGGCACTGCAAATCCTCACAGATGTTTTCACTTAGTGTGAAGGGTCGGGTAGTCCTCTGTTCTGGGTGAAATTGGTTGGAGCTTTTTCTTAAAATTGTCTCTGAGGTCACAAAACTTCATGCAGTGATATTAACGCTAAATGTAAAAAAAAATAACAGCAGAGATGAAGATGCCAATTGAGCAGTCTATACACACCCAGACTGTTCTTAGAGGGATATTATCTGGGAAAGATGGAAACTTCTTTGTAGGTGGTTGTTGAAACAAAAAACATGGCCAAATAAGTCACAGCTTAGGATGCAAGGCCATTTTATCCCAGCAATTTATCATTTCACAGGCTCAAAACAAAACGAGTGTCACAGATCCTTTTAAAGCTGCGTTCCTACTGTATGGAACGGCTACAACAATCCTTTCAACAGCAACCGCACAGAGGACCGTCTACACTATGCCAATTGTAAAGGACACGATGCACCATGATGCACTTTTGATGATTCTCCCTGACAGATAAGTGGTCTGCAGCATTTTAACGCCGCTTGGAATCTTGGCTGAGGTGCTAATAAAAAGAAATACCATGAACTATCCACTACTGATCAAAATGGAAAACCAAAACCGAGCAAGTTGAGCCATAGCACGCAGTGGAACGCAGCATAACATACACTATGTAAAACTAATACCAGCCATATATAGCTTGCTGCTTTAACAACATTTTTTCACAAAATTCACTATGAAAACATTTTGAGATTGGCCTGCCTCCTCAGGCATGTTGAAGATCGAATGCAAATGGCAAACCAGCAAATCCGATGACACTGATTCATCATACTATCATCTGTATGCTCCTGAATCATGTTTTGATCCTCAGCTGAGGGTTCTTTAATGAGTAAGGGTTTGTGCTTCTCTCGGTTGCTGTAACAATACAAATATTGGCAAATTCTGTCTTTTGCATGTATAAGGGAACAGTGAACACAACACTTGCATTCCATTAACATTCAAAGGACACCTGTGCACACAGGGGATTTTCTGAGAAAAAAAAAAAACAGGTTAGTAGGGATGGTTGCGAAAATGTGTTGTACTGTGTAGAAAAAAGAAAAAGTGGTTCCATAAAACAAGCAGGAGAGCGGCGTCTGGACTCAAGAGTACATGGTCAACTGAAGCCACTGAAAAGACACAAGAGAGAAGGGCTTTAACAATGAATGATTACCATCAACACAATCAAATGTTTTAAAAAATGTAGACTCCAGTCAAAATAATTTAAAATGTGTTTACCTCTTGAACATTGACTTTGATTGTCCCATTGTTATCTTTATCCAGGGTTTTGAAGGCACCTGAATCGGAACAGTTGTTAGGCATCTTCAGTCAATCATTCTTATCACATAGAAAAAGCTGCATAACCAATAAATCAATCAATTGATTTAAGGACTGCTCTTTCAAACTTACGGCACATGGCATCCAGCCTCACAAGGCAGCCAATGTAGTTGTCAAAATCCATGTTCCCACTTTCATCGCTGTATCTGCGAATGATCATGTTGAACAGGTAGTCGTTGAGGGGGAAGCCTGAGAAAGTGATGAACAGATGAAACATTGTCTATTATTCTGAAACAGCTTTACATAGGTTTCTGTCCTATGAAACGACTATGCAAATCATTTTCTGTTTCAAACAAGCACAGCCACATGACTGTTGACAGTTAATCTAAAAGGTCTTTTGTTAATTCTTAATGCATCCAAGATGACCGCTTTACATGTGGCTTCTATCACTGGTATTGATAATGTAAGTAAATATGCAAAAGCGGAAACATTTTTTAAATAAATGTAAAAAGGAAATTCACCTGCAGCTGTGAAAGCGCTGGGCAACTCATCTGCACCGATGACACCGGAGCCATCTGCGTCGTAGGACTTGTACACGCCCTAAACAATTACATTACACAAGTATTTAGAGCATATAAGCCATGAAAGATTCCTAGGAAGTTGATTCACAACCTCAAGACCAGTAACAATTATTTCTCTCTAACAACCTGAATGGCTGTCAATATGGCGGTATATGGTCTGCATTTATACGGTTATTTTCTAGTCTTTCAACCACTCAAAGTATTTATTTAACACATTCATACAATATAAAGTGCCAGTTGCTCACCAGGAGCGATAAACATCTCACACTCAAGAGTCTTTTAAATGGACACTTCAACATGTTGACTGCAGGGTTTGGGGAATCAAACCAGCAGCCTTCTGGTTGGTGGACAACAACTCTACCACCTAAGCCAAAGTTCTAAGATCAATAAACAGCTGATACTGTATATAAATTGTTTTAAAATAAAGTTTCTAATGTGTTCACCGTTCCTTGAGATGTTTCAACACTGATCACGGTAAAGTTACTGTACAGAAACATAAGGGATAGTACAAATGAAATGGGTCTCCTGTACTTGCCTGCCATTTCTTGACATTGTTCCAGAGGTGTTTGAATTCATGAAAGCCGAGTTTTCCAGTGCTGTCACTCTGAAACAGCATTAAGGACAACAGACACGTTTTTCTTCTTTGGCTCCAGCTTAGACAAACAGTGGCACTACATGTGGACATGCTGTATTTGCACTAGGCGTGTATTCATGTGGTATACATTTCACAGTAGGGAGAGAATATTAACTTTTTGCTATTACATATTTGCAGGTGAGGTTTACTCTACAAGTAAAATGGATCACTTATTCACGTCGTATTAGTTGCAATTTATATTGGTTATATTGGTTTGCAAAATCTTAAAAAACAAGGTCCTGTGAAAAATGGTTGTGTATGCTTTCATTTCATTCAAATCTTAAAAAACATTTTAATCATTGTAATGAGTATTACATACCTGAACTCTGTAAAGAACATCCATCTGTTTGCATCTTGCAAATTATTTAACTATATATTATATTCCATTTACATTTCTTTTGTTTGTTTATGTCCTATATATTTATGTTACATTGTTGGAGGAGCCTGTGACTTTAGTTGTTCATTGCCATATCTACACTGTAGCTACTGTGCACATGACAATAAAGCCTTGAATCTTGAATCTCTCCTTTATACTCTGCCATCTATGTCAACAGAACACACAAAGCCCACATATGGAATAAAGGATACATCCATGACGGCCACCATGCTTCTACACGACTCAATGCTGAAACCATCCGTCTTCAGGTCTCCATCTAAAATACGATAAAAACATGCATTCACCATGTGGTAAATCTCTTATAAAGACACATAACGTTTATAAATGACAGAATCACAGAGAACAAAGAGCTACAAGGAATACACAAATGGATTTGTAGGAGAAGGACTCTGAATGACATGTCTTACGTTTTGAAATGATTCTGTTCATGATGTTCATCAGCTCACATGGGCTTACTTCCATGTCCTATATGACAAATATTAAACAAAATTACAAAGGCAGCCGAAACCTGTACATACACACATTTTGATGTTCTTCTCCAATTAATTGATTACTGTGTATATCTGAGTGTGAACTGCAGAAAACAACAGAAATTCTAAGAGAAGTGCAGGAACACTCACTTCTCCAGCAAGCTGCTGGAAGACTCGGCGGAACTGCTTCTCCTCATCGCTCTCGTGCTGCTCTGCATACACAGCAGGCCTGCGGGGGGGAGGCTGCGGGGGGGGGAGGCACAGATACCATTACAATCAGAGTAAGCAGAACAGTGATGTCTACATAGAGCTGGTAATGTAAAGACTGTCACTCACAGGTTCAGAGGGGATGAACTGGGCTGGGTCGATGTTGCTACAAACACAGGGTTCAAAAACGGAAAAACACATTTAGCTACAACAGTCTCTTTTTGGCTTGGACAGGATAGACTTTGTGCAGATACTCACCTGACAACATCAATGACGCCACTGAGAAACTTTTTGGCAAAATTCATCTTCGGTCAACTGTAAATGCAAAATCAGTTAATTGTATGTCACTTTGGCTGAAAGCGTCAGCTCAATGCAAAGTAATGTTTTAAGATAAGATCAACTTTACTGATCCCCCTGGGGGGAATTCAGTTGTTAAAGCAGTAATGCAATTAAGACACAGGATAGGACAGGTAAGAGTTCACACAAGGATAATAAGAATTCAAAATAAGGAATGTAAGTTACAGTACATATCAGAATAACATGAATAGAATTAGGTAAAACTGTTCACATTTATACATACATGGATAATTATGAATACACAATTCAACACGGGGGGGATCATGGAATAATGCACGTGTCTGTGCATAACTACAATCAAATAATTAGAAATGATGGCAACGATTCATAAAGCAGGAGTAGATGGAATACCAAAAACTGCACAGTATACATTAAATAATATATTGTTAATGTCAACCTCTACAAAAAAACACTGATTTCAAACGCGGAACTGGTTATGCTTGTTACCCTCAGGCGATGGCATGTCCTGTGTTTTTCTCGATCCCTGTGTAATTATTACTGGCACACTCCCTAACGCTACCCCTTCTAAAATGTTTCCTGTTATGGAATTGTATTGCCGCACCCAGATTGCGAAAGTGAACGTGCATAACTCCACAGAAGATGGAGCTAACGTTAAAGTGTTTTAGCATTTAGAAATTAGCATTGTCCTATTTGTTTATATTACTGACCCACTCGCTATTTAAACATTGTGTTATGGTAAACCGTGCAACCTGTTTCTTAACAGTTTGGATAGAACGCAGCTAGGATAGCCTGTAAGGATGCTAACGCTAGCTAACTTACCCGTACTACATTAAGCTAATTTAGATGGTAGATAGGGCATCAGCAACGCATTCAACAAAACATGAAATTAGCGTGTTTAACAATGGTATCATCTCACATTAGTTTGAAGGTTAACGGTTATTTTTAAAACTGGAAGTTTATATTTAACCTTACCGTAAGGAGACAGCTTCCCTGTAAAGTTGATAGCAGTTGGGCTAACTAATTACTCAGCTGGCAGCACGGAAACGCCCCCAGCACAGCGCGTCAGAGAGGAGGGGTGCGCGCGAGGAGGCCTGCAGTTGTTTCCGTCTCTGCTTCAGGTTTCAGTGAATAAAACAAACGGGTGGACACATCGTTTCATTATAGTAGTCTGTCTGTCTTGTCTGTCTTGTCTGTCTTGTGTCTGTCGTGTCTGTCTTGTCTGTCTTGTCTGCAGGGTTCGAGTTATAAACTGAGCTCTATGGGGGTCTTTAAAACTAACGCGTGCGCACGCACGCACGCACGCAGGCAGGCAGGCACGTGCGCACGCACGCACGCAGGCACGCACACACTCAAACATTATACACTCAGCCAGGCCACTACCAGTTTTTTTTGTGCCATTTTGCTGGATTTATTTGTCAATATTTACAGCGTTGCTGCCCATAGTGATAGCCCTATAGTTCAAATCTACTACCCCAAAATAAACATATTGACATGGGTTACTATTTAAAAAAAATGTGCAAATATTTAGGAACCTATCCATGTGAACATATTTTAAGTGGGGGTGGACCTCAAATCCTCTAGGGGGGTCCGGGGGCATGCTCCCCCGGTAAGATATCATTTTTTATTTTGGAGTTAAATGCATCAATCTGGTGCACTTTGAGGGGAAAATAAAGAGACTAAATCTATGGAAACACCCATATGAAACATAACTGTATTCATTTAAATAGTCACAAAATCATAAGAACATGGCCATAACCAAGAACATACCATATCCGATATTAAAAAACATTGAAACTTGTTTATTTATTTATTTTCGGTTCATTTAAAGTTGCGAGTGTGTCTGGGCTCCTGAACCAGCCTCACCTGTCTCCCTCCTCTCCCCCCTGCTCCTCTTTGAGGCACCAGCAAAGACTTTAAAAGTGTATCTTACCTTTTTTCACCTAGTTAACATTTTCTTTCTTTTTATTCATGCATATTTTACTAATCACTCCCCCCTCAAATGGAAATATGTGTTTACATAAATGGTGACCAAACCGTTTGAGACCCTCTGAGATAACTGACTAAGTTAACTAGCCTATCTAAACACCCAGAGAGTCCTTAACCTCACCTGAGCTGTAGTTATCAGAGGCTCTCAGTCTGACAGTAGAGAGCTCTCCCTCCACCTTGTTGTTGAAACATCTCCCTAAATCCATTAGCGTAGCTAGCTAGCACCAGATGCTAACAACAACAATAAAAGTAACCGGTGCGCACGCTCTCTCTCTCTCTCTCTCTCTATCTTTCTCTCGCTCGCGCCACGCACAGCAGCAGCAGCCCTCTACTTGCTACAAACTTAAATATGAAAAGGTTCAACTACGCACACACACATCATCTCGGCTCGCGCAGCACGCTCACAGGCATAGATTGCGCAATAATGTATTGCGCACCTTGGAGGTGCAGTGCAGGCATATTGTCATTCAAGAGATGCATAGTTCTTTTGGAAAACATGTTTTTCTTTTAGCCTATTTACCTCGTTAACGTAAATAATACTCATTACATTGACACATGCATTATTTGTGATTAAAATAATGGTTGTTGGTAATGTATTAGCGACCCCCACAGATGTATGATTTCACTGCGTCCGTGGGAGCTCAGACCCCTCATTATGGGAGCTCAGCTCCCATTGGCTCCCACATAACTCGAACCCTGCTTGTCTGTCTTGTCTGTCTGTCTTGCCTGTCTGTCTGTCTGTCTGTCTGTTAAATACAGCTTCAAAATGTATGTAAACAGGCTAAAAAAACAAAAAGATAATACATTGCAATAGAATTCAATTGTGCTATAAACTCAAAATTAAAACCCTTGTTTAGGGGTTGTCAAATAAGCTTTTACATTCCAATGATGTGAGTGCTCAAATGTAATTAATTAATAAAGTCTTTACATGAATATGTTCTGTGAAAGATAACTTTTCATTGCGTTATAATCTTTGATGTATTTGTTCTTTCTCTATTTATATATTTTGTATTTATTTTAGTGTGGCGTAAAATCTTTATAGCATGTTCCTTCCATTTGGCTGGATGTAATTAGAATTAAAAAAAATAGCGAAAATATTGATTAATTAACATATTTAAAAATGTCTTTCCTTTTGTTATTCCACATCAGAATGTCAAAAAAATGACAACACAAAAAATGTGTTCATTATATATTTTGATTTGTTATTCAAACAATTAGAATTCAAATGTTCAATGAAAAGAATCAGAATACCTTTATTCGTCCCACAGAGGGAACACTTACAAATATATATATTGTTCATTAATTTTGCTCATTTACTTTGGCATAACTATAAATGAAAGATTCCTTTGAAGAAAATATTTTATTTCAGCTAAACATTTCATTGAAGAACAGGAGCAATTGCAAGGACATGCAGCAAACACAGGAGGTATAGCGGACGTCATCAACCAATCAGTAGTTTGGTGGGTCAACTCCGGGCCCTGCAGTCTGGATTTCATTGTGTCCTTGGACAGGTTTAGTGTCGCTAAGACTAGAAAAGTGCTAGAGGAAAATTGCAGTCCCTGGTTCGATCTCGAGGTGAGCTTTGCTGCATCTCATTTCCCCATCTTTGTGTTCTAATATTTCACAACTGACGACTTATTAATAGAAGCACAGACATGTTAATAAAATTAAAAAGAAGCCACAAAACCATGCAGTTTTTTTCAAACACTGGCACAAAGATCAAAGGTCAACTCCAAATAACTTACAGTCTTCTTCCTTTTTCATCAAGCTGCTTCTAAAACCAGCAGGTGGAGTAAGAGAGCATGTGACAGAGCTGAGTTATAGCATTTTTTTATAGCCACATTTTACTGTATATTCAGCATTTAGCAAAAGAAAGGTAGGCTACAAGTCATTTACATAAATCTAAGTCTGTCTAACATTAGCTCAATGAAGCCATGGCTGATGTCACTGTTTTCCTGAAGTGAACCACTTCATCTGCACTGCTGCATTTCAACAAGGCTTATAAAACCGTCTCTGCCTGATGTTTTTGACTCAAATTGAGGATTTCTTTTAAAGAAATTGCAATTTTTTATCATGCAAGGGTTCTCGTAAGCCTTCAATATTTGTTTTCATGAATCAGTTTAAAAGAGGATCCTCCACACAGATTCTTATAACATATGAATAATTTGACACTACACTGCTGAAAGAAAATATCAATTATTCACTGATATATTCACTGATTTCCCCTGAAATATGGACAGTTGTCAAAAAAGCGATTTATCTAGTGATGATTCTGAGTCTCTGACACTTTGACAGTTGAGTCTCTTTTTTTCTGACTTGAACACATCTCAATGGTCTCAGAGCTGCTCTGTTTATATCAGAAGCTACATCTCCTCTTAATCCCTCGTGGCCAGCACTATCTGTGTTGCCTTGACAGTGACTTCAGTCTCAGTACTAGGCTATCCTCCTATCTCAACACACACAGAACAAGGATTCATGAATACAACTGCAACATGTCCATGAATAACATGTCAAATCGTATTTTTTCTAACTTGTTCCTGCCCTTAAAAGCTATTTTCTGTAAACATTTCTCAGGACAGTTACATCTATGGCAGTGGCCATGAATATTATTAGTTTTATTTCCTTGAATTCTACTATAATCTTCCTCCAATTAAATATTCTTTACCTGCTGACACGTGCTTTGCCAAACTCTATGCTTGATTGTCAAAAATCCTTTTTACTGCTGTGTTTCAATACATCAAGTTGATATTTAAGATGTGATAATGTATGATCTGCAGTGCAGAAACACTGATGTCTGTCCTTCAGATCCCACTCCAGCTAAAATTACTCCATCCATGAAATAGAGGTATCCATGGTTACATCAGGAGCCATGTTAAAGGGTGCCACAGTGTATCTCTATTCTCTGGCAGTCCCCACCTTTTTCCTCATTCATCATTTGTAAGAAATCACATTGCGACCTCAAGGTTTCCGACAGCTACGATTTGGTTTTGCAAATGAGATTTGCAGTGAATAATTCTAATAACATTGATGAAGATAGAATGGCTATTAAATGTCTCTGAATTATGTATGCAAACCATATTACATCTGCAGTTACCTGTGAGAATTGCAGGGAGGGAAATGCAGAGCTTATATGTCAGTGCTACCGAGGCTGCAGGTTGGAATATTGTATAGGAGCCTCCCCAGCACCACATATTTGCAGTCTTCAGAACTACTTGTTACCTTGACAACGCAAATTTATCATTCAAGCCCATTGCTACCCTGTCTCACAGCAGGAATCAAACTGTGCCTTAAATGTTTACTGCAGCAGGATTTTACACCTAAATTTAACATAGAATTGAGGCGTTAGAGGCTAAGATTGTAAATTGTGTTAAAGCATCTGAATGTTGCAAAAAGTGCTCTTTAAATACACTCCATCTACCATTTCACATGTGCAGGAAATGATTTCATTCCGTCGTTACATAAAGGACAATGCAGGTGGATTTGAACACCTTTAAAATGTGATGGATGTGCTTTGGATCTAAAGTGCTGAACAAAATGACGATGGTTTGAGCAGATACTGGAAGATACACTTAAAAAAGAAGACATAATAAATACTGAAAATGCTGTTGGTTTTCATAGTTTTTCAACCATGTACACATCGAAAGTATTCATAGTTTATTTAAATAGAGGGTTGTATTAAGAATTTTTAAAACATTTAGATCATAAGCTCAAACCTTTTTCTTTACAGGGAGTTTTTTCTCCTGCCTATCAGATGTTTTAACCTCTGTAATTCTAATTTCAGGTCACTGTATGCATTTATGGTCTGACATTTATTTTGGCATAGGCCGGGGCCTGAATGGTTTCCTAACACAGAGTGAAACACTGCCGAGAATGGAATTCTTGTGAAAGGTACTCAAATCTGAACAAAGGAATACTATAGTTTTGACTGTAATGTATAAGCGCCACTATCAGGCTCCACAATAAAGGCTTAACCCCTCATTCAAACTAATACAAATGTCCCTGCACCATAATGTACATATTTGACTCGCACTTTCAAATAGATATTCTTATATATTTAACATATCCATTATACATATCTGTATGTATACATCTTTGATTTTATTTATACCTGCATTTCTTTCTTTATATAACTATTATTATTATCCTTGTGTGAATTCATATCTGTCCTATGGGGCGACTGTGGCTGCGAGGGAGTGCGGTCATCTTTCAACCAGAAGGTTGTGGGTTGGGCAAGATACTTAACCCTGAGTTGCTCCCGATGGCATGGCCAACGGTATGTGAATGTGTGTGAATGTTAGGTCCTAGAGTAAGGTACACTGCTCTGTATGAATGGGTGTGAATGGGTGAATGACATGTAGTATGTAAAGCGCTTTGAGGGGTCGTAAAGACTGGATACAGCGCTATATAAGTACAGTCCATTTACCATTCCTATCCTGCGTTTCACTGATTGCTGTTGCTGCTAAAACACCTGAATTTGAAAGGTTTATCTGGGACTATAAACAAAGCTCATGTATGGTTTAATTCAATTATATAAAATATATTTTAATACTTAGAACAGCTTTTTATTGGATTGAGCATCATTAATGAGCTCCAGTGTCAACCTGACTTTTGCCATATTCCTACTAAAGTGACGGCATCCACAGCTATGCATAGCTGAGATTTATGCAATGCTGGACTGCAATTAATTTCAGATGCTAGTCAATTATATAATCCACCTCTTTAACAACAGGAAGGATTCTCAAATACTTCTGATTAATACCTCTTTGCTTAAAACTATTATTTTTTGTACCCGTAGGGTCATGATTATGTTTCAATCAGGATGAATTCTAATAACTTTTTATCTGGGCTACCATCAGGCAGGCATTCAATGTATGAGCCTAAATATAGTCCAAAAACCTGGAATTAAGTGTTTATCCCAAGATGTCAGTATGAACCCAGATGAACATATATGCTAAAAATGAGCATGCATGACATTAAGACCTGACACACACTCACACTGACACACACACTCACGCAGGTGTCTAACGCTGTGTGGGTGTCTACAGACTGTTCTCGGTTGACATCTCTCCTGAGGAAGGAACTACTTTCATGTGATCTACATCAGTCTGTTTGAAGAATTCTGGTTAGATTTTCCTAGCATAACTCCACCCAAATCTACCTGTGTTGGTGTGCTAACCCCAACCCTAAAGCTGCATTCACATGATGAAGGTCAGTGGTAAACAAGGTGATATTTGAAATTATTTGAACCTTGAGTGCAGCACTCAGTGACAATTGCGAGCTGTCTGCAATACCAAGGGCAACGGCCACGCCAGAACAGAGCCTTTTAACCATATATCATGTGAATGCATCTTAACACTTTTGCAGTGAATTTTCCTGTTTTCAAAATGTGATCTACAGTAAGAGACTGACTTTGAAGCTATCAGTTGGAGGCTTGAATAAATGAAACACTTGTGTGTGTCTTTAAATGATTGGAGTCACTGCCCTATGGAAACAGAGCAACTTTCTTAAGCTGAATAACACAATAAGGCACTACATGTAATATTATGTGTCTAACACCCTACCCTCAGTAAATCAACCCAGTCGATAGAGGGGTCCTATTATGCTAATTCTCAGGTTAATATTTGAACTTTGTGTCTCTACTGTGACATGTCTCCATGCTTTAATGTTCAAAAGCTCTTTATTTTTCTCATACTGCCTGTGCTGCAGCACCTCTTTTCACCCTCTGTCTGAAACCAGAGCCCAGTCTGCTCTGATTGCTTAGCTGGCTGGCTCTGTTGTGATTGGTCAACCGCTCAGAGGTGTCCCGCTCCTTAGCCTATCACGTACAATGTGTTAGAGAGCTAGCCAAAATACGAGCGAGTGTTACATAGTGATATCACTGTAAAGTAAACAAAGGAGTCCAATGGAGGAGTTTAGGTGGGAATGGAGGGGGGAGTGTGTGGGAGAGAAACTTCCTCTGGTGGGAATTGTAGCCTTTCAGACCATTTACATGCACAAATATCTATTTAGGGAAGGGAAAACCCCAAAAGGGATAATAGGGACTCTTTAAGTAAATGAATGAACACCAGGAGTGACATTTGTGCTGCTTTTGACCACAACACTGTTACACCATAATGTGATCCCTTATTATAGGAGCATTGTGTCCTCATATATTATACAGTATAACCAGGGTTCGAGTTATGTGGGAGCCAATGGGAGCTGAGCTCCCATAATGAGGGGTCTGAGCTCCCACGGACGCAGTGTAATCATACATCTGTGGGGGTCGCTAATACATTACCAACAACCATTATTTTAATCACAAATAATGCATGTGTCAATGTAATGAGTATTATTTACGTTAACGAGGTAAATAGGCTAAAAGAAAAACATGTTTTCCAAAAGAACTATGCATCTCTTGAATGACAATATGCCTGCACTGCACCTTCAAGGTGCGCGATACATTATTGCGCAATCTATGCCTGTGAGCGTGCTGCGCGAGCCGAGATGATGTGTGTGTGCGTAGTTGAACCTTTTCATATTTAAGTTTGTAGCAAGTAGAGGGCTGCTGCTGCTGTGCGTAGCGCGAGCGAGAGAAAGATAGAGAGAGAGAGAGAGCGTGCGCACCGGTTGCTTTTATTGTTGTTGTTAGCATCTGGTGCTAGCTAGCTACGCTAATGGATTTAGGGAGATGTTTCAACAACAAGGTGGAGGGAGAGCTCTCTACTGTCAGACTGAGAGCCTCTGATAACTACAGCTCAGGTGAGGTTAAGGACTCTCTGGGTGTTTAGATAGGCTAGTTAACTTAGTCAGTTATCTCAGAGGGTCTCAAACGGTTTGGTCACCATTTATGTAAACACATATTTCCATTTGAGGGGGGAGTGATTTGTAAAATATGCATGAATAAAAAGAAAGAAAAGGTTAACTAGGTGAAAAAAGGTAAGATACACTTTTAAAGTCTTTGCTGGTGCCTCAAAGAGGAGCAGGGGGGAGAGGAGGGAGACAGGTGAGGCTGGTTCAGGAGCCCAGACACACTCGCAACTTTAAATGAACCGAAAATAAATAAATAAACAAGTTTCAATGTTTTTTAATATCGGATATGGTATGTTCTTGGTTATGGCCATGTTCTTATGATTTTATGACTATTTAAATGTATACAGTTATGTTTCATATGGGTGTTTCCATAGATTTAGTCTCTTTATTTTCCCCTCAAAGTGCACCAGATTGATGCATTTAACTCCAAAATAAAAAATGATATCTTACCGGGGGAGCATGCCCCCGGACCCCCCTAGAGGATTTGAGGTCCACCCCCTTAAAATATGTTCACATGGATAGGTTCCTAAATACATTTGCACATTTTTTTTAAATAGTAACCCATGTCAATATGTTTATTTTGGGGTAGTAGATTTGAACAATAGGGCTATCACTATGGGCAGCAACGCTGTAAATATTGACAAATAAATCCAGCAAAATGGCACAAAAAAAAACTGGTAGTGGCCTGGCTGAGTGTATAATGTTTGAGTGTGTGCGTGCCTGCGTGCGCACGTGCCTGCCTGCCTGCGTGCGTGCGTGCGCGTTAGTTTTAAAGACCCCCATAGAGCTCAGTTTATAACTCGAACCCTGAGTATAACCCTTGTTCACATTTAACATGTGCTCAGATTCAGCACAGCGGGGATCGATCTATTCATAGAGCGAGTTGGCTGCAATTATGAAAACACTCGACCTTTCACTCAAGTGAGACAGCGTAGCGGGACCAGGTGGAGCAAAAAAGGAACAGAAGACAAGTGATGTTAAAATGAACATTTATAATGACTCTTTGTTGCCGTCGCAAAAATAATCTTTAAAAAACAATTCAATTATTAACACTGAAATGCTGACTTCACTGGTAGTCCACGAGTCATAAAACACAACTCACTGAATTTCTTTTACAAACACAGTACTACAGTTACATTAAATAGTCATTACCGTTAAATCTATTAATGAATAATGTTCAAATAAACTAATAATAAAAACAATGACTTTTAAAACCCTCTCATTTCCTCACCATAGTAGCTGTTGTCTTTTTTTTTTTTTTTACCAACAGTGTATCATTTAGAAAATATACTGCTTCTGAGATGTTCATCTGACAAAAGCAGAAAACAGACTGGCAGCATAACAATAATGGCACATGAGCTCAAACGTTGTACACTCAGTGTTTTTCAAGGGGAGTGGAAATGGGACGTAACCATTTCAGTGATCTAACATTTAGTTATGTAGGCTGGCTGCCTTTTGGCTCAGTATGGAAATATTTGGCACTCTTGCTGACAAATATTTGCCGTCAAAAGCCTTCACACTTTTGCTTAAATGGCACAAGACATTCTCCTCTTATTTCTGAATATATTTAGAGGACTTTTTCATTTTAAAAGACATATAAATGCTGTCCTAGAAAGCCCTTTAGGTAGTTAATACTGCAGACTTTCACAGATTCTCCTCGTAACAAACGAAAGACAGAACTGTTGTCATTTATATCACAGAGAAATGTACCCAATCAACAAAACATCACTTCTCTTAGGTTGGAATATTTGATCTTATGCTGTCAGTCCATTTTTTTTTCTGAGATGGATAGAACAGAGGTTAAACGAAGTAAACCTGGAAAGAAACTGACATGATAATGGTTGCAAGGTACTGGCATGCTTTTCTTCAGTTTACACTCAAGCAAGCGTTCAACCCCTGCAGTATCGTCCAGAAAACAAAGAACAGTCTTGTGGTGTAAGATATCCAACAAATACATGAGTTCTTGGGGATGGAGAAGGTCAACTAAGTTCATGGGAGGTTCAGAGGGTCAAAGACAAAAATGGCCTCATGTCAGGTTGGCAAAGAATCCCGTATTTTCTCAGACGAAAGGGCTCAGAAATATCCGTTTAAAGGGCGGACACAGTAGCAGGTGCTCAGTGTGATGGAACAGAGATGGTGAGGCTGAGCGAGGGACACTCAGGGAGGACAGGTTTTAAGAGAGGAGTAAGCAGTCTGTAGTTTAAAACCAGTCCTAGCCTTCTTGTGAAAGGGCTCTGTGTGGGCGGATGAATGTCCTGGACACATTTGGAGTGAAAATAAAAATAAACATATAACAACTTTTGGAATGATACTGCAATTCGTTTGGCATTCAGATGGGAAGTAGAAATGTAAGGGGGTTTGACACAAGAATGAGAGACATTAACAAGGCCTTTACCACTCAAAGTCTGAAAAAACACTGAAACCTTGTCTTTAATTAAATGTATTATGTCAACAAATTTCACATAACTGTATTAGGTTAGTTGAAAGCAATACTATTAAGTTTAAGTAGGTTCAAGTTAATATTATTGCTTTTCAACGTTTCAGTTTTTCAGTGTCGGCTTCCTCTGTGATTATTTTTAGCGGGAGGTGGTAGAGGCTTTTTTATTTCGATGGTGCCGATTATGTCTCTCAGATCTGACTGTTACATCAGTCATTCTCAGTACCTTCAGCCCAGTGATTCAATCCCAATTTGCCGGAGAAATTAAAGCCATTTTATAATTTGTTATTCAAAGCAAAAGTGGATGCAAAAAGACAAAGTGTACAGATCCCTCCTGGTTTAACATGTTAGTGTAAAACAAAGCCCTCAGTAAGCTGTGCTGAAGGGAATGTGAAGGAGAAGCCTTCGAGTGAGCAACAGGTGCTACTTTTCTATTTTGTCTGAGACTCCAGCCCTTTCCGTCATTCATGAGACCCAACACGATCAGGAATAAATAAACAAAAGTAACATCAGAGCAACAACAAATGGCAAAACAAATTGAAAACTGTTGAACGTCAACATGGTTTGCTTCATTTCACATGACCCACTGATCAGTAAAGTGCATTTATGCAACACCAAACAAACAAGATAATGTTGACAGCGAATCGGAAGTTGCGTTCAAACAAATCTGGTTCATGACTGGCCATGTGAGGCCTACCTGACTATAGCTGAAATCTGTTTTTGACATAGATATTAACTCTACATGTATTTGACATTCCTGCCCTGAATTTACATTCCCAAGACGGATGACATTCGACAGAAATAAAAAAAAGAGTAAATGTGTACATTCATAGATTAGATCTGGGCTTTCAAGCTGTGGCATAAAAAACATTATCGGTCAGGTTATATGAGGTTCAACCTGTTAGTAGAAATAAATGCATGTCTGATATCTTGAAAAAGCAAAACACAAGGAGCCAATGCACTGAATAACATTTTCACGTTTGCTTGTTTCACATATTTAATACTCCTCACTGTTCCTAAAAATCTTCTCTGATGATATTTAGAGACATGATAGATGATGATCTGAGATGTGTGTGCGTCTTTTTTTTTTTTCGGGCCAACATGACAATAATGAGCTCCCTCCCAACTCACAACACAAAAACAACTTGTTTAACATGAGGTGAGTAAACTTAAGTGCTTTACATTTGACTGCATGCAGCGTTATGTCTTTGAATGTTGCGAGACACCTCGCAAATTTTTGTAATTTTTTTCCTCCATAATTTACTTTGATACCATGCAATAGAAGACGTGCAAAAAGATAACACCTAATTTCACAAACACATTTTTGATTGTTAATGGTATGTTATGAATGCTTATAACATGTTATGCTTAGTCCATGCTGGCCTATAGAGATATTTGTGAGACAGCAGTACTTAAGCCACAGGTCAAACGAACACACAAGGGATGCATGGAGTGTAAAACAACATGGATCCATAAAAATCACAATCTTTAACTCTTACTCTATGTACCTATGGGATAAAACAATGCACAAAAAAGTTATTGTCCTTTGTTTTCTTAAGTAATGTATTTGATTATCTTTTCTTAACTTAAAAGACAGTGTTTGATTGGCACTTGATCAGCACTTCTAAACAAGTTATTGATATCTAACATCTGATCGCACATCTACAATTTCAGAAGCTGCGGAGGTCTAGTTTGGCACAGGTTGTACTATGAAGTCTATTATTAATTTTACTATCTTACCAATACTGTATAGTATTTTATACACCTCGTTTTATGCTCTTGCCTTTGAGAGCATGTTTCTAATCAACAGACCAGACATCTTTTCAACTAAAATATTTTGTATAGTTTACTTATCAAATAGCAGCATTTTCATAACTTACAAAAAGTACATGTAAACCTATTCATTCAAAATCTTAGTAATTTCAAAGGTTCATACAACAGACATAAAACACAAAACAGGACAACATGCTACTATATTGCTTCCAATATTCTTTACATTTTCTTACTGTCAAACTAAATCATCAATGACAGAAATATGGACACCACCGGCTGATGATGAGTCATCATAATGCACAAACAAATCGCAAAGCTAATCTTAATCAGGCTTAGTTGGCACTCTCATCATCCACACAAATATAACATAGTTCACATTGTATCGACAACGCTGGACTGCATTTGGACTACAAACTAGAATAGCTACAATAAAGTACATATAGATCATATGACATGACATATTGTATTCCACAGAAATGAATTCTAGTCATTTTCAGATAAGAGGATATGCATAAAGGATGTCGTTGTTTCGGCTTGAGGTCACAAACAAGTTCCCACCTTACTCTCACTATCTTATGCATTCTGTCCTTTCTACACTTTGTTTAGAGGCTGAAACTTGAGCTAAATTTGTTCAGCTGACATATGAAGATCTATTTTGCCTCCTTTTGGAAGAAAAATAGCTTTTTCTCTTCCCCTAGAAGGCCAAAGTTCACAGTCTAAATCCTACTTGTTTTTCTTATAGAGGGAATTTGATACTTTGAGCTAACGTTGCTGGTGGGTCTTGTGGGTGTCACAGTTTTGGAGGCAGGTGTTTTCTGTGCATTTAAGCCTTGTGAACTCTACGGCCTGGGATAATATTTTCATACCCTTTTGACCTATAGTGCATAACTCCCACCACCAGCACACCACCCATGAGAAGACAAGACAGGAGGAAGGAGAAAGAGGGGGAGAGCACAGAGTAGGGAGAAGCACAGACAGGGATTAGGACACAGGAGGGATCTCAGAACGGTGAGAAACAGCAACATGCAGGGGAATAAAATGCTGAGAGAAAGAGGAAAGTTCATGAAGGGCAGAGAGAAAATTGTATTTGGCACAATGTAATGATCCGAGAGCTTTAAAAGGAGAACTCTCTGCAGTCAAGCAGTCCAGTTGCATTGATAAAACATTCCCTTGTTTTGTGCTTGTATCTTATTATATGCTAAAAACTTGGGCAGTAAAAGGTTATCGTATGCTATGATTTTAATAGTGGCCAGATTGTAGTTATGGATGACTGTGAAGCCTTCCGGACACGTAGTGAAAGGAGAGATTTCAGATAGGAAGAAAGGCTCACTGCTGCAATGCTTAGACACGAGGAGTTGTTTTTAAATCCATTTATCATGAACCATGAACGATGAAAAGAGAAGAGGCAATTCGTTAAAGTTTCTTATAAACGGGAGAGGTTCTGATTTGTTTGGACACTACTCAGCACCAACCCTCACAGCCGTTCATTCAGGAAGCTGATCATAGAGCTCGGGTTGATAGGGACAATTGAAAATATGTTTCAAAGGGGGGAAGTGGACCTAATAGGACTGGAGAGTGCAGGAAAGTGTGGTGGGAATAATTTGTGGTTCACTGATCAGAAAACGTCTGCTAATTTAAGTGCAGTGCATTGGTACTGGTAAACAGAAACATCACAAGACGCTGGAGTATAAATGCTCTTGTGGATATTTATCCCTTCTGTCAGTATTGGTAGGTCTTGTTTATGTGACATATATGTGCACATTAAAATATACTCACATCCCAGCAGGGACAGACATGCTTTACATTGTGTTCTTAATGTCTCACAGTGCAGTCTTCAGAGACCCAGTGTACTCAGGATGAACAGCACGGATAGCAGCACAGAAGGAAGCCAAGGTAATCTTCGAGTGCTTAACAATGCTCTAGACAATTAGCCTCCCCGCATTAGACAAACAATTGCCCATAAAAGACAACGATGCCAAAACATTTCTCGATGTTTTATTACGCTCTCCACCCGCAGTTAGTGAGTGTTAACATGTTTTGGGAACGACAACAGGCTGTCTGGATGAACTGAAGTATCTCTTTTTGTCTTGATGTTAATTGGAAAGGATGGCTCACAGAAAAAAATGAGTCCAACCCTTCTTTTCAAGTGTCATTCTACTTCCCTTTCATTGGTGTATGTGTCTTATGACTATTTGGTACCCTTAATGTAAAGGCAATATTTTCTTTGTTCACAGATATTGGTTCATACAGCTTTTCTTATCAAAATGCTTTTGTAGTGCTTTGTTCCCTTTGTTGACTGAACTGGTTAGACACTGCATTAAGGTAGCTTTAAGTTAATTCTGGGACGAAACAAGTGTATGACTAAGGCAAACATATTGTCAGGTTAATTGGCCAATTTCTTGAAAAAAAAACCTGCATTGGGAGCAACGATGGACTTTAAATATTAAGACTGGAATGCTTTTCATCATGAAAGGCTGCAATCAATAATTTTTCATTAAGTGAGAGGCTGGGTCAGATCCAATGGGCTACTAATGGCTGGAAGACACATCAGTTGTTCAGATTAAGAGAATAGTCGCCAGAGAGATTCTGATTTCATGGTAAAGGAGATATAAACCTATAATCCTATAGCACCAAGAAAGGGTTAAACGACATATTTACGTGTTTGTAGCTGTGACTGAATATGCAAATATGTTTGTGGGAGCATTAGTGTGTTGTGTAAAATATATTCATACATTCTGTGTCTCCTCTATCCTCTCACATTGATTATTAAACCCCTGAACTATACTTGCAGACAACAACAGTGAAGTTCAGTCTGGGTTCGAGTTATACATTTCTTCACTGCAACACAATATTTGATCCCTGTAAATAAAAAATAGCAATAGGCTTATATTGTTTTTACATTCAGATCAACCTGCATTCACAGGTTTAAATAATCTATTTGTGTTTGAATGAGACCATGTCAATAAATAAAGGATGAAAGTATAAAATACCCAAATTTAGAAAGTTCAATTATGATATGAGCCAGAATTCAACATATGTCAACATAGATATGACTTTTTTAAAGAAATTATTCTTAGATTGCTTCCCCGTAGACTGAGATGACCTCAGGTGCTTGTCATAAAACCTCTACCCTGTTAACAATGCCTTCTGCATTGTATAGAAAGAGCAAGGTTTGTAAAACAGCTCTATCAGCTGACTGGAACTTCATCTGACTTGCTCAACTCGCCGGGAGCTGAGGTTTGCAACTGAAATAAAACCAACAAAACCCAAACAAGAAAAGGAAACAGCTATGAGGTTTTGGAGGGGGGTGAAACCCTGCGGCCTCACCCTTGAATCTGCAGCTTGGCAGTGGACCAGTTCAGCTTACGTTGATCACCATCGTCAAAAGGACTCGACACAAACTTTTAAAAAACATCAGGACATCAGTCCTAAAAACACATTCACATATCACACACACTTATCTTGGTTGTCTCCCCCACCTCCTCCTTTGTGATTCTTTCATTTGATTCTGAAATATTGAACAGATATTTGGACGCTTCTTTTTCTATTCATCGTGACTCTCTCAATTCCCTTCTATCTCTGTCTTCATCCTTTCCTTCTTTCCTCTTCTTTTAACTTTTAGCCCACCTTTTGTGGGTTGGTAGCGCGCACGCCTTGCTCGTAAGTGATCCGCTGGCTGATCAGATACTGCGCTGCTTGCGTAGCGGCTGGCGACCCTGTTATGGTAACTTTACGGTTCCGAGTACCAGGAATGAACTCTCCCTTTTTGGAGATCTGGATGCGGGCTCCTGTTAGCTCCTGGTATTCTACCAGCGTTTTCCCTCCTTTCCCCAAAATGGCACCAACCAGATTCTCGGGCACAGCAATCTCAACCACGTCCTTGGCCCCATCCCCCAGCTTCTCTGCTGCCAATAGGGAGGAGGCCATCAGTGGGGATGAAGCATTTAGGTAACCATTGGAAGCCCCTGTAGCAGCTGCTAGAGAACCCAGGGAGAATCCCCCGAGGCCCACACCCGGGTGGCCCACACCACCGGACACATCACTAGCGTAGGAGGCTAGCAGGTTAGCTGCAGCAGCAGCAGCCGGGTTGGCGCTAGCTGCGACTGCAGCGAGGACCCCAGAGGCAGCTGCAGGGTTGAGGCCCAGGCCGAGGGTGTTGGTGTTGTAGCCGTAGCTGGCCAGCGTGTTGAGGGCTGAGGTGATGGCCAGCAGATCGTTGCCAGAGAAGGTGGACATGGTGGCGGGGAAGGCACCCATTCCTGTCAGGCCGGCCTGGCCCAGAAGGCTGGAGGCGGTAGCAGCGGCTGCGGCTGCATTGGGCATCACCTCGGCTGTGTTGGCGTAGGGGGAGCCGGTTGGGTTGGAGTTGGCCACGGGGCCCGAGACATTGGAATAGCTGATGTTGAGGCAGCTGCTGCTTTGAGGGTCCTCCTGGATCTTCTGTACTATGATCTCTACTGCCTTGCGGTTCTGTTCAGGTTCCCCACTGATGGTTACCACCCGCTCCTGCAGGTTGATGCCCTCTGGCTTCTGGGAGAGCTGCACCCAAGCCCCTGACTGCTCCATCACGGCTTTCACTGTGGCTCCACCCTTGCCAATGATCAGCCCAGCTGTGCTATTGGGCACAATCAATTTGGCCTGTAGAGAGAAAGAAAGATTAAAGTAGCAATAAAAGGTAACAAGGTAAATGTTTTTTAACATAAGTGGTTGTCAGAAAGAGGGATGTCTTTCACTGAGTCAGAGTACTATCCCAGCCCTAGCTTTACTCAGCTATTTGTTAATCCCCGGGGTGTAGGCTGCAGCTGCCACATGGCCTATGAAAGACTGTAGGTAAAAATAACCACATACTCTCACATTTTCCTAACCCTACTAGACTGTGGGTCATTGCACAGAGAAAAATAAGACTGGGGACCTATAAACAAAGTGTCTCGGAAGTGCCAACACATCTTCATGACCTTATTGACCGTACAGTATCTCACCTGTTTGACGCGGTCGGGGTTGACGGTGGTCTGTGGCTGCAGTATGCTGACTGGTTCAGGTTTTTGAGCGCTCTGGGGCATCTCGCGGACTTTCTCCGCAATGAAGTTATGGACGCCATTGAGGGCTTCGACTGTACCCTGTATCAGACAGACACGTTCTGTTGTGCCTATGATGAGAGAGTAGAAAGAGGACAAACACAAGTGATTAGTTACTGTAATGTTCTCTGTACTGGGCGAGTAGGTTTGAGGGATCTGCTAGGGGTTGGACTAAAAACGACATTTATATTACGATGCGCTGGTATTGAAAAATGCACCTTGACATTTTACAAAGAGACCCAATTACTGAGCTATTCCTCGCCTCCATTCATACAATCAACAGAAAACAGCTGAAGGAATCGTGCTTGGTTAGCAACTCACTGGGAGGTACAAGGATTCCACTTCAATGATGTAACTCTTTCAGGGCAGTAACACTGAGACCAGCTTTGCCTTGCAGCTCTAATGGACTAAACACAAGCCCATTCCCCCCCCAGGCTTCTTTCTACACCCACACTGACGACCCAACCAGCATTCCATTGCCATGGTAAAGGGGCAGAGCCGTGGAAACAGGTGATGCAACAGCGAGTCCTTTATACTTGCTTTCACCGTTTTAAAAACATTCTTCCTTTTGTATAAACCTTCCCGTCTTGCTCCCCTGAACATTTTTATCTTTTTGGGTTGAAAAGAAATGGAAACATCACTGGATCTTTTTTAGATGACTTAACAGATGGCATACAACTTAATAAGGCAAACAATAATTGAGTAAATGTAATATTAGCCATTTGAGTAAAGAGGTGCTGCTCATTATTGGTATTTCAACTTCTTGTCAAAAGACTTGACACAAACCTCCATATCTGTCCTAAAGAAAAATGTTTAGAACCAAAGAAATGCCAAAATAAGAATCCAGGGAAATCAGCAGAAGAGAGACCAGGTGTTTTTTTTGCCATAGACATGTACTGTATAATGGATGTTAGTCAATGAGTCAGGTTAAGCATCTCAGGAAAATAAGTAGGAATCTCTAATTGTAAAAAATTGAGAAAAGGGCACTTGACCTGCAGTCGACCTTATTTCTAGTTTCCTAGTTAAGTGCTCGATAATGAACATAAAGGGCTACATAGAACATTCATATACAACTGCTGGAGGTAAAGTCCCTGCACAATTTACCCTAACTAAAAAGCAGGCTATAACCTCTTAGAGGTTCGGACATTCCATATATTTAATTCACTTGGTCCTTCCATTGTGACTTGATTAAGTTATTATCTTTTATCCATTTCCTTGTTATTTGTTTAATGATTGCTATTCTTATCTCTGGAAATAGGTAGGAATATTTGTTGTAATTGCCTGTAATTGGTGTTTTCCCAAGTAATAGGTTAGTGGGTTCTTGTTTAGAGAAATGCCAAAAATATTTGACATTTCTCTTATAACTGTTTCCCAGAAGTCACACAAAACATTACAGGACCAAAATATATGTGTATGGTTGGCCTTCTGCTCACTGAAGGGAGATTTGATTTCTATTTACTGTGAATGTGGGGGGTCTTGAAGTAACAAATTAAAATCTTCCATGTGGATTCTTTCCAGTAGTTTGAGTTGATTGTGTTATTGCTGTTTTTGCACATTTGTTCCCAATCTGCCATTGGTATATTGCAGGATAGTTAATTTTCCCATGCATTTTTTACATTGATAATACTATGTTCATCATGATGGTTAAATTGTAATATTTTAACCATCTTAGTTAGAAATTGTGTTTCCATTCCAGAGTCATACATTTTAAGCATATTTTGTATCAGTGGGTTGATTTCTTGAAAACATCTCTTTTTTTTAAAGTCAGAAAGATAACTTCTCACTTGGAAGGACTTCCGGGTGAAGGGGCTTGGAGGACTAGACACGAGACAAACAGAAGTCTGCGAGTACAGGCACTTCACCCCTCTGTAAATGTTTATTTTGAGACAACAAGATAAACTTCCTATTGTTTCTTTTAATGGTGGGGGAAATGAATTATTGTGTGTATGAAATGGTCTCCTGGATAAAAACAACCGGTATTTAAAAAAAGAGGAGGTTGCTTACTAATATTTGTGCAAAACCTTATCGCACTGGAGTAGAAGATAAAAAATGTGGCTGATATGCAGATATTATACTTCAGGCTTAGATATTGGAATGTACTTAGACTGAGCAATATCTTTGCTCACCCTTTACCAATACAACAAATTAAAAACTAGGCCATCTTGAGTGATGCAACACGTCCTTAGAAGACATACTGCCTAGAGCAATTATTGCTTTTTATTCACTTTTCGAGAACCAACAGTATAGCGTAAGGATGTACCTCTACTTCACTCGGTGCAGCAACATCTTTGGAAGTAAAATGGTCTTCAAGCAGTGTCAGGGCTGCTTCCAGGTCAGGTGATCTTAAAGCAGGGACCATGATTTATGACTTTTGTCTCAGATGAGACACCATTAAGTTGGTATTTAACTACGTGAATGTTTCATTTTTATTCTCCACTCTTTTCACTTCCTAAATTGCTTGCATCAGCAACTGCCTGCAGTCTCTCCTTGAAGGTGATGTATTTCATAATAAAAGCTTTGAATTGCAGTATGAGTTGGCTCGTCCTCGTGTTAGCAGAAGGGGGGGGGGGGGTGTTAGTGCCCCTGAGAACACACACCTCAGCCTTCAGCTTTCCCCATGACACCAATAACTCTAATCTTGGTTCTGAATTAGGAACGTTTGAATACTTCTGTCCTACTTGAGCTTCTTTATGATTCCGCGGAACAGATCATTATTTATTATATAATTAGACTGTTAGCATGTCACACATAAATTATCAAACCTAATTAGTGTCATCACATCAGCAGAAGTGTAAAGTATTTACTCAAGTTAAGCTGTGATGTTTCTGTTGGAAATTCCAGTGTTAAATACAATTACCCAGTTAAAACAGTGGGAGTTTGCTCAGCACTTTTTGTACAATGGAGCTCAATAACAGAGAGGAAGACGATATACAGGATTTGATAAACACAATACTTGTTAGTAGGATCTGTTTATAGTTGGTTTGAGTCTTTTCATGGGATTTGTCGATTATAAGAAAAATAGGAGAAAAGCACCAGACTACACCTTTACGAAATATTTAGCCACGACAGCATACTATTCAGTTTGGCAAGTATGTATTAAAAATAAATATCAGAAATACAAATCAACAAAACAACAAATACACCAAATGGTAGAGAGGCTAACCCCCTAACCCTAACACACGAAAGTGAACTGTAAAACACATAGTGGTCGCATGACTATTAAAACCAATTTCATATGCACGGTAAATATTCACTTGCTAGTCATCAGTTACTGTGATGTACAACACCAAAGGAGGAGCCACACAATGTTCCAATTCATGGTTGTTCATGCCAACTGGTGCACCTCTTTTATCACTTCCCGTTTGAAAGAAATTATGAAGCATCATTCAATCTTGTTTACTCACAGCGTCAAAGTAAGTGATAGTGTATAACTGGAAGCATGAGTATTGTATGGAAATGCAACACAGTTCTCAGTAATTAAAAGCAAAGCAGGCATTTTGTTTTGTTGCAAACAACGAGCTATTGAGAACACAAGTTGATTGATTTGCGGTGTACTGCTTGCATTACTCATTACCCAATTGGCATCAGCAAAAGAAGCCTTGGAGAAAATGTCTGGCAACAAAGTGACTCATTAGTGGAGAAGCAGAAACTAGTTCTACCTATTGACTACTCATAACTGTTTCTGCCTAAATTGTTTCTTTTCATTATTAAAACAATTTAATTATGTAAGCGATCATTTCAAGACTATTGGCTGCTTAAAGTGGCTAGCATTGCAATTGCTGAAATGACCCTTTAAATAATAAACACTGTCCCCCAAGCTAGTGGCTAGCATAGCTGGTGAGTAGTCACTATTAGCAGCTATATTAGCCACTAGCTTCGAGGAGATGTTCATTACTTTAATGTTTTTTTATGCAATTAATTTTTGCACCTCGATAAGGTTTGGGTACTTGCAAGAGAAAGAATAAAAAGTATGGCGATGAGGGTGAGATATCCTGGCTTTTAGTATGGCGTCAAACTCTTAAAACACAAAGTCCTCTATTTCACATAATGCAACTTGGTAGCGTCTTTCCCAACTCAGATTTCAGTCAGAAGTGTGTAGTCTGTATCCCTAAGCTGAGATAACCACCATATTACATCCTGAATTTTCTCAAGCTGAGCATTTATCTTTTTTTAGAAGTAAGCTGACCTACATGTGTAAAACTTGTGGAGTGCCTTTTAAATTGAGTGACCTTTGCAGATTACAAAATAAAATTGCAGCAGCTGTTTGGTTGTTGTGTATTGACACATCAGATATCATGCTTGCAGATCAAGCATACAGAGAGGCTTACTTTCTGATACAAAATTAGCTCCGAGCAGCACAATAATTCAGAAATCTGGAGTGTAACAACTGTTTCTGGAGGAAGTCGCTCACCAGGGAGAGCTGTTGTTCACTGAAGGCAAAGACATGAATCTGAAGGAAGTTTCCATTAGTTTGAAATCCCTGTGCATGATGTCATCCCAGACAGTAATACTGCTCTATAGGGAGAGGAAGTGTGTACAGTATACAGCGTATGGAGAAACAACTAACTGCTTCTTTTTCAGTAGTTTATTTGTTACTTTTTGAACAAAATATCTCATCTTTAAATCTATGGTGTTTTCCAGTGTGAAGTCACATAGTGTGACTGATATTTTAATAATCATATAATAGAAAACATACACCCAGTGTTTCTATGACATCACAACAAACTCATCTGTTCGTGCCTTGCAAAGAAACTCAATACATGTAGTTGGACGGAGGCCAGCTGCAACAAGCAAAGTTTGAGGTTTTGTTCCTAAGTTTGTGTGTGAATGTTAAACTCCCACGCCTCCCTGCTTAAATATGCGGATGTGTGTTAGTAGGTGTGAGTGGGGATGTGTGTTTACTCACTGCACGATACTTAGCGGTGAATGCAAAGTATACTGCATTTACGGGGGCACGAGTATCCAGCCATGCAACAGTTCAGATTCAACCGTATAACAAAAACCAAACCGTTACTGCCCATGTGTTAGGAGGCAGGAATGCAAACACAATTTTAGGAATAGTATGATGTCATCTCTTTTGGCCTGAACTCTCCGAACTACCAGGAACCAAATCAGAGAGAAACATTGAGCGGAAAGAGGAGGAAAGGGGAAACTTGGCGTGTGCTGGAGCAGCTTGACTACAGCTGGTAGAGGGGTCAGGTCCACTGAGAGAGATTGAAACAGGCTATTTCTGGGCCTGCCCCCCTGTCCCCTCGCTCACATACAATCATGTATCATCCACACCGTTCACTATCTCCCCTCATCCATCTCCGTCGGCCACAGCAGGGCCCAGTTGTACAGTCCCCATTGAGACCTTTGAATTCATGGTCTCATGTCTTACTCTGACACATGGGAGATGTGAGGTGGGTGGGAGTTTTACACTGAGCCGTCACAGAGAGGACTGCAGAAGAAAATGGCTGCATCGGTTGTTGTCTGTTGATTTCTCTAGTGTGCGATTGTGATGTGGTTGGAGTGTGCTCTGGCTGCCGCAGGATGAGAGGTGAGGGCGTGAACTGTGTAATGGCATTAGCGTGCCGTATTAGCCCAAACTGCAGCTGATCCAACAATGAAGAAAGGTAAATCATTAGTACACTGCAAAAACTGAAACGGTGAATTTAATTAAATGTATTATGTGAACAGATTTCACATAACTGTATTAGGTTAGTTGAAAGCATAATATTACGTTTAAATAAAAAATATTAGGTTCAACTTAATATTATTGTTTTCAACTAACCTAATACAGTTATGTGAAATCTGTTGACATAATAAATGTAATTAAAGTGAACGTTTCCGTTTTTTTGGTATAGCTGATGAGTTAGCGAATGACTATCCTAGTCTAGAATTCAGGACAGGTTTTTGTATTACCTTGCTGTTAAAAACGTTACCGAGTTGCCCATACTTTATACCGTTTTTTCAAAGCTTTAGCCTCAACTGACTTCACAGGAAGCGACACTCTCCGCTATTGTGCAGTGTACAGTAGCAGTCGTTTCATTTGACTTGTGTTGGCCAGAAAAACTACCCAATCAGATCCTTGCCAGCACCCTCTCCCTGAACTATTCTCACTCATCACTATAATGAGTAGGGGGATGGGCTGAGCAGGTGGTGGCCTATGAACACAGCCACAACCCAAAGAGAGAAATAAGGATACAGATCACTTCTTTTATTTGTTCCTAGGCTAATGAATTAGCCGTAGCTAAGAGAAACTCCGTGGAAGATAGATGTTCAGGAACATTTTTGGCACCGACATCGCATCATCATTCCTTTGCTTTCCCCAATTGCTCTTTAATTCCTTGCCACAATCCTGTCAGTGTAATATTTCACATGTAACTCACAACAGAACAGGTCCAATTCAAACCATGTTGTAGATTTTCCCTCAAGGTAGTGTATTTTGTGCTCTTAATTATTTCAAAGAGCTGACATTGTAGAGGTCACAGGGCTCAAGGTAGGTACGGTAGCCTTTATGAGTCAAAATTGAGTGGTGGAGAACAACCTATCTCTGCATTTGCTTTTAACAGTGCTTTTGGCAAAAGAAGCTTTGAACCCTTTAATTAAAAACTAAAACCATTTCTTGTGTTTTTAGTTTGTGCATATTTCAGACATCATGTGCACTACTAACCATTTTCCTATCTAAAGAGGTTATAATAGCAAGTTCTAAACATATATAAAGTAAAAAAATAAATACACTACAAGACAGGGATTATTTGCTTTCATCAGTTATCACAGAAAACATTGGATCTAATAAGCAGCGAGGCGCTCAGCACCTGTTGTTTTTCAGCAGGTTGAAGCCTCCTCTAAGGCATGAAGGACAAACACCCAGACTCCTCTACGACTCAGGCATTTCTCTTTGGAGGATAAGATGGTTCAGCTTTGACCTGCGTATGATAGGGGTCACCGGCTGCCTGCGCATCCTTCTCATGTCGCCATTTTTGAGAGAAACTCCCCAGCACAATTAATGCTCTCCATGTCCTATGTGCCACAAAATTTGTGGGGTGAATGTCAAACCCACACAATTTTCCGAGAAGAAAAAAAGAAATACAACGACATGAAACTGGAAAACCCACGAACAAACCTGCAAGGAAGGGTGCAACCTGCCATCAAAGCAACTTCAAAAAAACTGAAATTGCCTGTGGACTTAAAGGCTGCGTCTGACAGCTGTTCCATCTAAATGCAATTTTAGTTTCTCCAGGATCTCTTGCTTATCTCATCCCTAATTCAATAAATCCAACCACTCCTCTCAGAAGCTCTTTATGCTCACCAATTGTTCATTCTTACCTGGGTAGAAGTCTTTGGATTTGGACAGCTTAATAGTGGCACCAGTCTCTTTCTGCAGTTGTACGATGGTCTGGCCACCCTTGCCAATTATAGAGCCGGCTGCATAGCTGGGGATCAGCACCTTCAGGAAGTACTCGCCCTCCTCTGGGGGAAAGAAACACAAAGTGAGAAAGGGTCACATCATCATGTACACACCATGCTTGTGCCCAACCCCCAATGCTCGAACCAGCAAAATATCTCAATTGAGACACAAAGCTTCGACATATAAGGGGAAAGACAATAAAATAATATTGTGTCTGTATTCCTCTGGTCAAGAAAAGGCATACGGCAGAAGGGTAAGGTTTGCCTTTTGAGTTTATTTTAGCTTTCAGTGCATTCACATTTTTTAGAGACTGTGACATGTTCTGTGTCCTGTCCCAGTTTCAGATGATGACCTCCTTTCCAGTTTGCAGAGGTCTAATTTTAACTGTTTTCAAGGAGTTTCAGGAAACATGACTAAATGCAAAGCCAGGTCCAGTGTTACCTATCATTTTTCACACATCTGATTTAAAGGAATGTCGAATTAATAATTAAAATGCCATCCGAATGCAAAAGGTAGCTTGTTTATTCTGAGAAAGAAAGTTACACTTAGCCGACTAAACACACAAATTCATTATCCATGCAGTTCATTTACGCAAAGACAGAGTGATCCTTCTTAATTAACAGACAGGAGGAGAACATATGGGAACCAATCCCACAGATTTGTTCAAAGGGTATACTGCCAACATGGTCTAAATCTCCTCCATTTTGGAAGGGGCTGCTGTGGCTTACAGTGGCTTGTAGCAGCCGGTCATTGACAGCCCGTCAGTTTCAAGAATTTGCAGGCAAACATGTTTTTTTTGCCCCTTTAAGTTGGGAAACACAAAAATAATCAGCACTAAAGTGGGCCGTCCGGGAAAACCCTAATCATATTGAGATTGGACGCAAATAGATTTAAAGAACCTGCCTATAAATTAGAAGTGGAGCGGCTGTGATTCCCCACTGATATCCAAATGTTGTATTGATGACATCATGGTAAACACTTGGTACAGGTGCATTCTCAGGACTGGTTCAAAATGCCTCTGCATGCTGATTTCGATGCAATGACGTCATGGTCGATCCTTTTCAGCTGCCTCAAGGGTGACGTCATTTGAGGGGGCAGCGGTGTAAAAAGGCACTGTCCATCTTTGTAGGACCACATTTCTAATATTTTGTTTGTAGTACGATACAGATTTTTCGATTGCAGATGCCGAGGCCACACGCTATGACATCATGACACTGCATCCAGTTTTTTGTGGAGGGTATCGAATGGGGGGGGCTTGACCGGCATGGTGGTAAGAAAGACGGATGGATGGATGTGGACCGCCCTGCACTGAGACCAACCTGTTGCCTCAGTAATGCACTCATTAGATTCAGATTTGAATGAACATGACACTGTGACATCAAGGAATTTCACAGCCTACAAGGGGCTCTTCTCTTTATTGCATTAGTATTCCCCTCATGTACCATTCAGACACCGGCTTTCTTCCCTGCACATCACCCATAATCAATGGCTCTGACAATAATGCAGATATGATTGTTGATGGAATTTCATTTTAATAATTAGTTGTGGAGCCGATCCCAAATCCCAGAACATATTATACATAAATGTGCCTGAAAGCACAGACATGAAATGAAAATGGAAATGACTATTGAAAGCTAGTATATACGTCAGGTGGCGTCATTTTCCTGAAAACATCCTAAAAAATAAATAAGAGATAAACCCGGGCATTGACATCACATAACTATCTTTGTTATCTCTGGCTGTTGTCTGATCTTTATATATAATGACATATTGCAGTCAGTTCTCCGCTTTTTTCGCTACGAATAACAATAAAATGACCTTGGTGGAAAAATAAAGATCGTGCATGCCTGACACAGTTTTGAACCCTCACTCCTGCAACAAGATATCTGATTCCATACACACACAAATAATTTAATTTGATGCTGATTGCAGGATCCAAACATCCAAAGACCTGTTGGTGACAGACAAGACAAAACCCAATGCGTAACTTTCCTCTCATCTCCAACCAGAGTAAACCCAGCAGGGAGGAATCCACGAAGATTCCCTCCATCGCACTCACAGCCACGTTTGCTGTCATTAGTCAATAATTAATTATTTCCTAGTGTCTGAGATCACAGTAACAGGTTTTAATGGCGTCATGTGGTAGAGTAAACATGGCAATCTGTTGCTGCAATCCGCCAGGGAACGGGAGCACTGGGGCACGTTGGGAAGCAGAGCCAGTGGGGTGGTAGTTCAAACCCCTGCCTCCAATACTGGAAGGATGGTTTGGAGGAGAAACGCGCACTCTGAGCCAAATGTGTTTAGTTAAGTCACTCAAGGGGGGTGGGTCAGGAGGAAATGCCTTGTGACCGTCCTCCCTCCTTCTCACTACCCTCCAAGTACCCATTCTGCATTTCAATAGACTAACCTGCCGCTGACAGGCAGCAAGGACGATGGAACAAAAATGAGCAATAATGGACAAATGAGCCGTCGGTCTATGAAATTGCACATAGTCTAGCATGATGGATAAATTCAACAAGTCGAGACAAAAAGAGTTCGATGCTTACCCATTCTGAGATCTGCTGTTCTCAATTCCTCTGTCAGATCGCCATCAATGCCGGGGCACAATCTCTAAAGGGGATCTGAACATTAGCCTAGGCATAGGTGCAATGGTAGTGTTGAGGAATGCGGCCAGTCGACTTTTTCACCGAGGTCTAATTCATCAGTGGGTGCAGAAAAAGAGATTTCACCGCAGCATCCGAGCCATGCCTGCAGCTGGCCAGAGCCTCAATTGTCTGAGAAAATGCTAATGCAGGCTCTCAGTGTTTTCAGTGAAAGACGGCACGCATTGTTCAAGCCTGCATCGGTTTGAAGGGGGGGGGTCTTCCCTGCCGCATCACCCTTTTCACTGCTCTCATCCATATTCATCGAGTGGCCTGTCCGTCTGCAGCAGCACGCAGGACTGACACCTCGCTCCACCAATGTGTGGCCTCTTCCTCCTAGCACGTCATGTCCCCACCCCCCGATGCCGGTCCCAAAAAATTGAATTTTCTCCTCTACTCCGCCTCTTTTGACGCAGCACTATAAAGTATGGCGGCCCATTCACTCACTTCTTTTAGCGGAAAGTGACAAAGGTGAAGTGGCTTGGGGAGCGGGCTTCAGCGGTGAATGGGGAAACATGTAGATTGACCTTCAGCGGTGGCTGGAGAGGTGTACGGATAACATAAGCAGAGGATGAAGGAGGTGGAGGAGGAGTGATCTGAGACAGCGTGCCTTACGCCACCCACCCTTCTTCCCTCCGTTCCCCCACCCCCAATTCCTTAGACGGCCATGTTTGAGAGGGCGGAGGGGCTCATCAACCATTGCAAATGGCAGTGCCGCAGAATGGTGGAGGGGGGTGATGAAGCCAATCACTACGCCTATAAATCTTACGCCGAGAGGTATCTTAAGTGACTGGATGTGTGTAATAACGGCATTGTGCACGAGTGTGTGTCTGTGTGTGGACATGGGGGGGGTCCAGCTTCGGTTAATGGCTCTTTCCAGGGAAGCTGGAAAAAGGAACTCCTTTTGTCCCCGGCTTCTGATTAGTTTCATCCTCTAATCAAACTCTAACATCGTGGCCCGTTTTGATTTGGATCGCTGGGCTTCCAGAAAATTCTACCAGTTTAATTCACGGAGAGATGCTATAGTTTATAGACACAGCCTCCCTGTATACTGCACTCCCCCTCTATCTATCTCTCCTTTTCTCTCTGCTTTGCTCTGTCTTCATTTCTATCGCTCTCTCTCTCATTCTCTCTTTCACTGCCACCTGGCAAATTCACAGTCCGCTCACGTCACATCGCTCTGCAAGGGCACCTGTGTCCTTCCCACCGAAAAAAATAAAAAATACAGCTCACATTCCTGTGCCAACCTTTCCATTAGTAACATTACGAGATCACACCTAATCCCTCCGCCACACAACCTTTTGGAAAGCACATGCTTGCCAGCGACATGGGGACAGATTATGGGTAATTAGGAAGAGAAATGAATGAAAGATGTTCATTCTGGGAAGAGAAGGGCAATGCTGATAAAAGAGGAGTCATTTCCCTCATACAGGGTCCACAGCTCCTAATGCACAACGAGGGGCTCAGCTTGGAAAGAGCACAGGCTTTCTTCTCTTTGTTGTAACTGCCAGTCATGTTAATGATCAGTTCGGTAGGAATAACGTGATCAATATCAGACGCGGTCCAGAGGCTGGTGATTACAGGGACGGCTGAGGATAACCACCACTGCTAGACAGGCTGTGGGCTTTGTAATCTTACATGTAGCGCATGTAGATGGGATGGGAGGTGGTGCGTGAACACATTGCATAAAGCACAGGGTGACAAGATATGAATGAAGCATTTGTTTTGTGGAGTCTTTACAGATGTGCATTTCATGTGAACATATAAACAGCGAGCCTTTGTTTGCTTGTTTGCCTCAGTGCTATTGTCTAAATTAGCAATATATACTAATCAATAAGACCCGACGATTGGCTGCCATTTCCCCTCTGGAAATCTAATTTTGGTGAGCTACTGCATACCTTACCTAACACCAGGATTCTCGCAGGTTGCAGTGAGAGACTAAAAGCAAAAAATATATAATTCTAAATGATGATGTATGATGAAAAACATCTGCTATTAAAGTCCAATAAAACTAGAGCCTTTTGAAACTTAACATTCATTTTCAAATGTCCATCCTGTTGCCGTGACATATGACTATAATGCAAAGCTCAGACTCCATTTGCAAATGTCAACCTTAAAACGTTCAAAACACCTTAATGCTTACAAATTAATTAATTTCACTGTTATCCTGGTGATTTTACACAGACAGGATCTTGTTTAGGAGAGCCATCTGGAACACCTTTGCCTTTGAGGAAACAAGGCAGCCTATTCAGAGTAACAACATCGCCAGGACACGATGGATTGTGCAGCACCAGAATCTAAAGCTAGTGGGGCTGTGATGCAGAGACGCTTAGAAAGAACATGGAGTCTGGCTGGTAAAATGGGGTACTACCATTATAGAAATGGCAGCAGTTAGATGTGAATGATGTACCTTTTGATTTTCAGATGCAATTTCACACCGTATAGCCACTTGTATAAGCCAGATATAAGATGGGCATTTATGGTGAAGTCCGAGAAGCAGGAACACCATGTGACTTCACTGCCGTGGCTTTAGGGGTGCTAATGGAGGACATAAGGGAGCTGAATCGGCTCTAAAATACTGTCTGGTGGCACAAGAGGTCCTTGCTGAAGTTACATTTCTGAGTGGACAAAATCATGCGGTCTGAAATATCGAATCGAATGGTGGGGTGTCTGGGACACAAAGACAGACAAAGCAAATTTCAGTGGCATATGGTGAAGAGACTGCCTGTTCTCTACGGACGTCTCATTAGCATTACATTCTTTATAAGTGGTCCCTATGAGCGGCAGACCATAACCATCACAAGCTGAAATAAGATGTACGGTAGCTGAAATACAAGTCAGCCATCATCCCTATTTGCTGCACTCCCACATGTTACTGATGAGTAATAAAGAAAGTGTGCACACACCTCCTTGTTTATTCTTTATTGGCTGCCACCATTTCTCCTCCAAAAAAAGAATTCAGGATCATTTGGCTAAAACAGCGCTGCAGTATTTCTGTTGCTCTCACTATTATCAGTACTCCCCAATGTTCTGTGATGTGCTTATACCATCACAAATCCTTTATTATCCTTTAGTGTATTATTATCTCCTATAACCCTAACTCTAAAAAGGTACTAATTTATCAACATCTACACAGCCCTCTCTGGTGATTAGTGGTAAAGTGGGACAATGGTTAAAGTGGGAGAACTAAGCGTAATCCTTTATCTTACTAGTTCTAACTTAACTTAACTAAATAAAAACAAAAAATATGCTCAAGTATGAAAATGAAACAATATAGCTCCTGTAGCTATGTATGTAGCTATACTTCCGGGTGGAATTACACACTTTATTTAAAAACCCTGCAGTGAAATGCCATGAAAGTAAAAAGTAAAAAAGTGTTTTGAGGTGATTAACGTTAGGGTTATACAAATAAATCAAATGATTTATAAATATTGTGGATTTATTTGATAAGGCCTACACTTTAATAGTAATTGAACGTGTTTCAGTTTGCTAATAAAAGTGTCCCAGTTAGACAGTGGTTATGGTTTATGTGTCATCCATCTTGTGTTCAATGTGTCTTTCTTTTTTCTTCCGTACAGCATAGAGATATTACGTTTTTTAGAATACTAGCATATGAGGGGCTAAGTCATTTGGATCATAATTCCAAAATGACACAGAAGATGAATTGACAGAAAGTGCCCCGCTTAACTATTATTCAATTTGCATTTTATTATGTCTGAATTGTAATTGTACCATCATAAAAACGTGCTTACATATCAGACAGCCTAAAAGCTGGAAAAGCAAACAGGACTGGCACAAAAAGACAAACAGATGCTGAGATTTATCACACCTGGACTGTGTGACAGTAGGATTCCACAGGGTGGTTTTCCTGCTTAGCTCATCTTAACAATGTACTTAAACGCACACTTAACTCCTGACACTGTTAAGTGCAGTTCTAAAGCAGAACCACTAAAGTCTTCCAGACCACTATCAGTGAATACATGATGCATCTCAAGTGAATACAAGAGCTCTGTTATTTTTTGTCCACAAATGAACACTTTGCTGTCCAGGATCAAAGAGTTTCCTTTCAGGTTAAATTGTCCAACTTCTATTCACTGTTATTAGGCTATAAGGCATTATGAAGCTAAGTGAGAGACTGATAGTGTATGTTTTCCAAGATTACTCTTGGATCTTGCTTATGGGATACGGCACTCAGTTCTGATTTTGATTTATTTAGGTTAAAACATGTAAAGATAAAGGACTAACTTGCAGGATGTTTGACTTTATATTCAAGATGTCATGGTAGCATTGCATCTTGAATATGTTCTCCCTTTTTCTACTTCTGTTATCTCTCAACAAAGGCCTTCTCTCATTGTGTTGCTCAAAATGGAAATCTATCTTTAGCCTCTGCTTAAACAAGAATTAGGGAATCCCTCTTAGAGAACTAACACCATACACACTGATAAAGAGAGGCTATTACACAAGGCATCAGCTTTCCACTGATTGAAAGTGTTCATAGTTGTGGACAGAGAGGTGATTGGGTTAAAATCTCAAAGCTGACCTGAGGAGGCCACTCACTTAGTCAGACCCTGCTGGGATCTGCAGCCATAAACACAGCCAAAGTGTTAACTGCACAGGTGCTGCATGGATCTGCTGCATGGAGTTTCTCTGCATGCTCATATTGACGGCAGCTACTTGCACCAGTGCATGAAAAGGCTTCTACAACAATACCATCTGAGTTGGTGGGGAGGGGACACGGTGCTGCTTCTTGCTCTGTGTCTCTTACCTCCAGTGTTGGTGCGCTTGGTGCAGCCGGCCTCCTCCAGCGGAGTCTCCAGCGGTCGCTTGCGGGAGTCCGGGTTATCAGCCTCGGTCTGCTGCAGGCTGTGGAGGTTTGGGTTGGAGTAAATCCCGTTATGGTCCACAGCTGCTCCGACACCACCAGCCATCATCATCATGTTCTCCCCCCGGAGCTGTAGATATATGTGCACACACACGGAGCCTCACCACCACATAGCCTCACAGCGCGCACCGCGGTGTGAACAACAAGTTTTTTTCTGGGCTCGAAAATGAAAAAATTGATGAAAATGACAGACAGCAACACCGGGGTCTGGTCTCCTCTTTCCGCTGCAGCGCGTCCCGCACAAAGCTAAATATAAAAATCCCAATGAGTGAAATGTTTAACGCGCACACCGCCGCTCCATGCTGCTCATTGTTGACGCGCAAAACAAGCCCGCGCTTCAAATAAAGCAGTTTCAGAGGCGATTAGCCGTTAAAACAAGTGCAACAGCTTCACACAGGCTAGGTCTGGAACAGAGCTTTTCTAAGTCATCAGCACGTCATGTTTCAGTGAAGTCCTGTGATAAGTGCAGCTGTTGTTATTGTTGCCTTTGTAGTGCAAGAGGGGAGAAACGGGGAGAGAGCTGCGGAGGAACAGTGCCACTGGCCGGCAGAAACACAGGCCGTGAGATCTGATCTGAAGCTACTGCTCTTCCATTTATCTCTATACAATTATTATTTATATAGTTTACCAACATCTTTTTTTTATTCTTTTTTTTATTAATTTTACTTTTTTTTCTGACCCTCAAAATAGAACTGATCAGCTGCAGTGAGAACAGCAGTGGGACCTTAGTGATTATGTTTTACTGAGCACTGATCAAATGTAATCTGACCTTATGTTCAGTATTAGAATAGATTCAACTTTATTCTCATTTCATCATTGCATTACAAATACTGGGACAACTAAATCTAGTTAGTACCCAGTAGTGGAGTGTAACTAAGTACATTTACTCAATTAACGTACTTAATTTTGAGGTACCTTTACTTTACCTAGGTATTTCAATTGTATTATACTTCATACTAAGGGAGGCTGTGGCTCAGTGGTTAGTGTGCTGGACTTGGAATCAGGGGGTAGCATGTTCGAGTCCCACTGCAGTCAGCATGTCGTTGTGTCCCTGGGCAAGACACTTCACCCCAAATTGCTCCTGTGGGGATTGACCACAGTAAGTCGCTTTGGATAAAAGCGTCTAACAAGTGACATTTAATGTAATGTAATACTTCTGTTTCATTTTGGAAGCCAATATTGTACTTTTTACATTTATCTGAGAGCTTTGAAGACTTTACTGACTAAGTTATTAAATCAACAATACAAAAACAGTAATTAAAATTAGCTTTACTTTTAACACGTGATGAAAAAATGAATGCAACAATATTCATAATACAGTAATAAAATATATATGATTCTGAAATGGGCCATAACGCAAAATTAGTACTTTTTCTTTTGATACTTATGAATTCTGATGACAATACTTTTTACTTAGGTAAGATTTTGAAAGCTGGATTTTTTGTATTGCTACTTTTACTTCAATAAAATATATGAGTACTTCTACCACTACTGTTAGCATCAGAAGAGCAAGAAAATAATTAAAGTGCAGTGTAATATATATGTATTAAATAAATATGACAAATATTAAAAGCTAAAGTATACAGTATGAACAGTATTAATAGATATATATTGAATACACTATAGAAGTATTAGAAATATAGATAGTTAGACACTGTATAGACGGTAGTATAATTTGATTACATTATACACCAGTATAGATGAAGATTCATACTTTGTATAAATAAATATGAGTACACGATAGAAGATATAACCAATATGGACAGGTGTATATCACCTGCGGGCCATGAGTTGGACACATGTGGATTACACAAAGGAAGAAACACAATAACAACACAGGCTATAAATACCAAAGAAACAACAAAAGCAGTGAGTGTGTAGAACCAAATGTGATTTATTATCTGCAAATGACTGTACACCGTTTACCTCACCTCACACCTTAATGTGGGCTCTTCAATCAGATTGTTTTTTACCGTCCCCTACAGCCAGCTTTCAACCACAAAACAGTGCCTTACTGTTCTGGGTGCTTAATGTGATGGCTGGTTCCTGTCCACACAACTAAAAGTAAGTGTTTAGTGCACAAAGTCCTTCACGCTCCACCTGTAAATAACTCCATTCTGAGTCTTCAGGACTTACTCATGGAAACAAAGGCACTGTCTCTCCTAGCTTGATGTCTGAGATGCACACTCCTCCTCTCTGGCTGGAGCCTCGTCCCCCTCAGTGTCCGGCTCTTTGGCTGACTGCAGATCAGAGCCCGCTGTGAGTGCTGACACCCTCAGGGCGAGCCGCTTAAGGACCAGATCAGCAGTGCTGGGGAGAGTGTGCTGAAGACAGGGAACACAAAACAACAGATGACATGTACAGTATGTCAGGCAGATTTGAGGAATTTATTTGTAGAGGAGAAATGTCAGCACTGAGAAAATGTCTTTTTGGGTCTGAGTGGAGCTGATGTGTGACAATACTGAAAAGTTGCAAGAAGGGTGATATTTATTATTTAAAAGCAGATCGTAGGACAATTTTTTCTTGAGAAGCATTTTTAATGCAAAGAAGGTTAACACATACGAGGAATTTGCCTTGGTGTTTATGGTGCATACATAAACAGTCAAAGAATATAAATTGTAAGAAAAGGACCAACAGAAAAAACAATTATAAATAAATAATTTAAGAAAACCAATATAACAATAAAATATAGCAATATTTACATGAAATATTGATGACATATAGTTATACCTGTAACAATAAAATATAATAAAATAAAACATGTGCAGTATTGGTATGACAAGTGGAAAGCCGTGCAGATATTAGGGGTAGCTTTGTGTAGATATTGTTTAGAGTTTGTTGGTTGAATTGAGCTTGTGGTGTTTAATGCCGTGGGAACAACTAGATGCTACTTCTGTGGGAAGGTAGTGAGTGCTAATGCTGAAGCAGTTGCTCTGGATGTCTGTGATACATTTAATCAGATAAAATGAGGAAATATCACATCAAGAACATATGATCTGGCAGTGAAGAGAGACTCTGACATTCCAATGGTGCGCAGTAGATGCTGCTTGAAGGAGACGTTTCCTGCAGATGTGTTTCATAACATCCAACACCTCGGAGGTGATAATTATGTTGCTCTGAGGGAGACTCGCAAAGTACGTGTAAAGAAACTGATATCATATTTAATCAGAGAGGACTTTATGCTAATCTTATTGCCTAAGAGTGAGGTTATCAAGTACCTCGCACCTCTAAAGCTGCTGTGAACACAGTGTCAGAGACGCTGCTTGATAGCTTCACTCGAGGTGCAGAAATTGATCTCACCAGTAACTCCGTTTATCGGTGTGATTGCAACAAATTGAGGTGTGATGTGCTTGTTTAAAAGGAATGATGTAGCATTCAATCTGTGAGCCACATCCAGGTGGAGGGCTGGGAAACAGCATGGATGGATCTGTTGCTTTGAAAGAAGACCATTATGATTCCTGTCTGTTACAGACTCCCTAAGGAAGATTTATATGACCTTTTTTAATGTTGACAGTAACAAATGCACGGAGATTGAATGCATTATATTTTTGGATTTTAACACAATTTGCCTCCCAAGCCTTGTTTAATTTATTGATTGACCAGTTCAAGTTTTGGCTAATAACTGAACCTACTAGAGTGGCTATGAAACATACTATTATGTTGTCAAAGTCAAAATGCATAGGTTTTTGTCATACTGCTGTAAAATAGTTCACTTTTTACCTTACAGAAAGAAGTTGAGTCTCTGATAGAGGTGGTTCAATCATCCAGGATATTACATGTGGGATGCCACAAGGTTCTTTTATCGGGCCTCTTTTATTTATTATGTGTACATTATATGCCAGTTACGGCAAGATGCAAGCTTTTGATTTTGCGGAATGATTTTGCTTTACGTATCATATTTTACTTGTATTAGGGTACGATGTCAGGGATATAAAATACAAAAATTACACATTTTAAGGTAGTGGGTCATTGATCCAAGCTTTTAATACATTTGAGTAAAACAGAAAAACCTGTTTGGAAATAAGAATAAGCTGGTAAGGATAAAAACGGTGAATGTTTCTTGTGGTGGACCTGAAATTGTGTCTCAAATGTTATAATATGGGAACACAGAATGTTATTAAGATGTGCCAGTAAACTCTTGATTATGCACATTCTGCTCAGTTGCTTGACAGCTAACCTTAGGAACAAACTGCAGTGGATGCAAAATAATTCAGCATTTATTAAATGCATCGGACTGCTGCCAGTACAGCTCAGAGCAGATGAAACAGAAGCTGCATCATATCCAAACTATTATTGATGGGTACAAGCATCAATATTTTCACATAACAATGGTCCATACTTAGTATATAACTTTGAAAATAGGGACAGTGTGCATTCATGTGAAGTTCCTGTTCATAAACTGATGCCATGTCATGGAACATATGTCTGTTATACCTCAAGTATATGCATCAAAAACTGGATAATAAAGTCAGGTTAAGGCTTTACAATTTAACAGGGTAAACAATTTATAGTGACATTCGGAAAGATATTGTTATTTTAATTATTTTCGTTCTTTTGTTGAAGGATTTTGTTGGTGTTTCTCAAAATTGTTTATAATTTTTATGTTGAATATCTTCCAATTTGTTGCGTTTTCTTTGTCCTGTTGGAAACAAGTGTTTTCACTTTCAAATCCATTGGATACTTTTGTGTCTCTTGAAATTCTGTTGAGATTTCTTCTGCTGGCCAGTAGAGGTCAACAAAAGTTCAAGCCTTTTCTACATAAGGAATAATATATTTTCTAATAAAAGCATGCTTTTGTATTAAAAAGGTTATCAGATGATCCATTTATTATGCCAATATGCTTTGAAAAAGTATGATCCACAACAGAGAGGCAATTTCCTTGGCAGGAAGCTTCTATGGCGCTTTGATTAGTATCTTAGATTCCTTTAACACAGCTTTCTGTGACGTACCTGTAAAATATGCAGTCCCTTAAGTGTGAGGACAGCCAGCTCTCTCAAACCGTCGCCAGTCAGGTCTAAGTAGATGATGGACAGCAGAGGACTCTTGAAGCTCCGCCTCCACTGCAGCTGAAACTCTTCCTCTCTTCCCATCCCTGCTGGCTGGAATTTGTAACAAAGCAGTTCCTGCAAGGAAGAAAGGGAGATAACATCCTCATCATTCTCATTCGATTTTAGATGAGATTAGTTTTGGTTATCCACAGATAATGCCCTTCATCTACATCTGCACTTCACTTCTTCTATAGAGTCTATTTTAAGAGACCCTGAGTATAGTCTACCATATCATGTTCCATTATATCGAACTGCTCTAGACCTACTGTTTATGTTATTCTACTTCTAGAACAAGTCTGTTGTTATTCTATATCTGTAAAATCACATAAAAAGACTTACAAGTACTGTCTGTACTGCAAAACTTACATTAGAGTCAAGTGTTTGTTTTTTAAAATCTTTTTCATTGGATTTTGTGAAAAATTTCAAACCCATATCACCAGCTTTATCCTTTGAAGTATTATTAATAAAGTGAATTAGTGAAGAGGAGCTCTGACCTGCCCATATGTTCCCAACAGCACCTCCTTCTGACCGTCAAAGTCCAGGTCGATGACCAGAGCACACAGCACTGCGTCCCACTGATCGCTCTCTGAGAGACACACGGAGCGGGACAGGCCTCGCTCCTGCACATCTCTGAGGGGACACACACATAGGGATAACACACTGCTCTGAACTCAGCATAGAGCCATGTTCTAAACAGCAGAAAACGTGTGATTTCTCCACTGATATATTTAAAAAGCTATCACTATTTTTACCTGTAGACAACTGCCATCTCTATAGTGCTGGTTACCAGAAGGTTGTAACTTTTTATTTCCACACCTGGAAAAGACAAATCCAAAAACGTGGATTTGACCAGACTTATCCACAGTGACTACCAGAGATAGTTCACACTACTTATCCAAAAAGAGCAAACGGATGAAGAGACAGACAGAGGAAGTGAAACAGCGCCCTGACTTACCTTCCTCTCCACTGGGGCAGCTCAGAGGGAACAGCAGCACAGAAGAGATGGGACTGTCAAACTGGAACCGCCAGCTCTGTAGAACCTCTGACAAAAATATATGATTTATAAATAAAACAAACCTAGGAATATCCTGCAGTATGATCATGATCACCACATACACACCATCTTGAAGTCACTAACTAGTCACTAGTTAAAACATGTCCTAATTTGGGATCAATAAGGTATATCTTATCTTATCTTTATTTAATACATAACCAATTTGTTAATTGTACGAATACTTTACCATCAGAGGGGAATTTAGGACCTGGTTCATACAAACAAATGTATCTTTGCTACTAACAATTACACACTATTTGTCAAGTCTCTGTAACCCACAGTAAACCCACAAAGGGGATTTAACTTGGCTGAAACGACTCTGTATTTACTGTGCACTATTCTATTACCGTGCACTATTGTATTTACTGTGCATGGTTCAAATTACTGTGCACTATTCTTTATATTCACTGTGCAGTATTTATTTTGTTTGACAGTGGCTGAATGAGTGTGAAATATATTCTTACTTGCCGCTAATTTGTATAACATTTGTATGATATTGTATATTTTAAACATGTTGAACTCGTGTAGTAATGCTTGACACTGCTGCTGTAACAAAATCATTTCCCAATTTGGGATAAATAGAGTTTCTATCTTTCTATCCATCTATCCTATTTGTAGTGCTCTCAACCATTCAGCTAATAGAATGGAACCAGTAGCACCCTTAACGTGTACACTAGTTTCTGCTAGCAATCCCACAATGCAAAGAATCAGATGTTAAAGATAAGAAATGTACACCCATGCCAAAGGTGCAGTTTTGCACCCCTAGCAGGAGGAAGGTAGGGATTTCACTGTGTCCCTCTATCCCACTTTGGAGGAAACGCTATGAGAAGGAGTCATGTGACTGCGTTGAACCAATCAGAATGGTTGTTGAGAGTTTGGTGGGACTCACCTGGTTCAGTCTGGCTGACCTGAGCCAGTCCCACACAGCCATTCTGACAGCCGAATGCAGAGAGTCTCCGGCCACCAGCGACACTCAGCATATCCAACCACAGCACACTGCATGGAGAGGGGGGGGCACACAATAAACACAGAGGGTTATGGATTTTACATACATTTAAGTCAGAAAATGTGCTGACATATGGTCATTGCTCATTGATATGACAGCAGTGATACATCCTTTCAGCAAATATGCTACATTGATGCTACTGATATCTGGTGTTATTCTGTATGCAGTGTCTCATTGATTTATTGTGAAGAATAATGACGCCTTTCTCTTTTCTTTCTTGCATTTCATATTTCTGCTGTGTTATTTGAATTATTTTATAATGATATTACTAACTACATTGTTATTGTCTTCAGAAGTTCTTGCTATGTGTTTATGCTGTTACAGTATATCTTTGTAACTGAGCTTTCTCGTGAAATGGCTTATATATCCACTGGCCGAGTTATGAACAGAATAGTCTCTTGGTGAAGATTTGAGAATAAAGAAAATTGGATAGAGAGAAACTTGATGGTCTTATTCACCCAAGTCCTCTACACACAGTGAAACATCAGCAGCTTCAGAGCTGATGGAGCTAACGGCAGCTCAGACTCACTTGCTGGGCAGATCTTCTAGTTCAGGGAAGAGTCTCTCCACCGGCTGCTCTTCAAACTGGTGAAGGGAGGAGTTCTGTTGGAAACAGGACAGTCCGGCTGAGTAATGCTGTCATGTTACATCATAAGTCAAAGTGACTGTCTCCTTCAGATATGCAAAACCATATTGTTATATGCATTTTGCTCAAAATAGCCTTACTGTAGCCTTCATCCCTTTTCATAAAGTCTTCTCTTTGACCGAACAACAAATCATGTTAAAACTCACTGGTCTGATTCACTTTATACACATTGTACAGTCTTTACTAGAACACAATACTACTGATCAGGGGCCTCATTTATAAACGGTGCGTACGCTCAAAAGATGGCGTACGCCAGTTTCTACGCAATGTTTGCGATTTATAAAAAACAAACTTGACGGGAAAATGTGCGGTCCTCCACGCAAACTCTGACCCATGCGTACGCACTACGCACACAAACGGGAGAGACGAGAAACTGCGACACCGTTGGCAGAAGGAAGAATGGAGAGAAATATGTGGAAATAATACCATAAATATTATGTTACCTCTCATGTATCATATATGAAGAATTAATTCGCAAAAATTGATTGAAGCCAATCTTAAGATGATTAAACAAACGCCTGTTTGAGACTCCTCAGTGCACACAAAAACATAACTTGGAGAAATAAATAAATACGGAAATGTTATTGATCACCCCTCGATTATGTTCTCTTGTTAAGAAATGTATTCTCATAAATGATGCGGTAAGCAGAAGGACAGAATTACTTTAAACTGACGCCGTTTTGCATTTCTATAGATACGAGCATGGTTTTATATACTATCATGTTTAATTGTTTTTTATGCCGTTCGCCAATAGCCTACTTGATAAGTCGCTCGTAAAACACAGGAGGTATTTCCTTTAACTGGTTGATTATGGATATATGGTTGCTGATCGACAGCTGGAACACAAACCACCAAATACAAAAAAATAATTCAGATCCAGTCGTCATGACTCCACTCCGGAGGGATTCCCCGATCATTTCTTACAGTTTCTCATCAAGGGGGTGTCTCCTGTCCCCGGTACAAACACACTGCCTGAGGAAGGTTAGGCTATGTGTATTTTTTTTGTCATTAACTTTTTTCGGACCACTTATTTATTTATTTTGGTGACGATCCGACCTCCATGCTGCTACTCTGGTTCAAACTGCATCCACCAAACAATGATTTATCTCCACCTTCCCAAAAGAACCAAAATCTGACACGGTGTGAGATGTCTTTTTTAGCTGTTCTGTCGTCATTTCCTGCGATCTTCTTCATGCAGTCAGTCTGAATGAATATTAATACGGGGCGTTTCTTTGACTATTTATAGGCAAATATGGGCGTTACGTGAAGCCTGCAAAAGCTGCGCCGCATTTCGAGTTGATTGTGATTTATAAAGGGAAACCGGCGTAGGATGTGCCGTACGCAAGTCCTGTGCCGGTACGCAGTCTTTTATGAATCGGAAAATGTCTGTGCGTATTTATTTGCTTTGTCCTACGTAAGCAACCTTCCCACGTGAATCCTACGCAAGGCTTTATAAATGAGGCCCCTGGTCTTTTGGTTTATTCACTTATTTATGACAAAATGAAGAATGAAGAATATTTTACAGATTTGATTTTTTATAAATATTTAGACAAATAACTATAATCAAAAGGACACAACACAAATATTTTATAATAAATAAATAAATCTGATTCCTTTAGTTACATTTGTCAATTAAAAACGTATTTTTTTAATATAAATACTGAGATAAAAAAACATTGACTAATAATACCTAAACGTGAAAACCACTCACATAAACAAATAGGTATTATAATTCTACAGATATTTAGTTTTACAGATAAAGAGGGGGAAAGGATTAAATCTATATTTTTTGTTTTGTAAAGACGGTATCCCCCCCCCCAGGCTCTGCTCTGACCTCCTTGTACAGGTGGATCCTCTGGTCATGGCCGCTCAGTAGGAACACCGTCTCTCTGCCTTCATCCTCACTCTGCACCCTGACACAGAAGAAGAAATACTAATCAGTAATTAAATTGTAAATTGTATTTGTAATTAACACCACATCATATTATTTAGCTGCCTGTTTATAACCACTACGTTTTGGTGTATTCCCCCGGGGTTAAATCAAGTATTCTGATGATTCTTATAGTGGGACATTAATAGAGCTGTAAAACTTTACCATAACTCCAGTTTAACAGCTTGCCATGCAATGTCTGTCCACTGGTTTGTAACAACGTCCCTCTGCCCTGCTTCACGTGTCTTTGTAATGTGACTGCAGTGTTTTGACCATTCTGGATAAAGGAACAGGGAATCGATGCTCCTCACAGATTAGGAGGGAGTCCCTTTCATTTGTTTTGATCTGTTATTCTCAACAAAACCTGATCTTGCTAGTTCGGCCTCCAGTGGTAGTTACCATGACAACTGAAGTGTGTATTGTATTGTTTAATGGTCCACAGTTTATCACAGCTGTGCAGCAGCAGACTCACTCTGTGTGGTAGAGATGGAAGGGCGTGAACTGCAGCTCCAGATTCAGGCAGCTCTCTGTTTAGAAACACACACTACCATCAGCAGGAGAAGTGTGTGTCACAGTAACAGTGCACAGGACGCTCCTCACTTCACTCACGTGCGATAGACTCCAGGTTGAACTCCGAGCCGGGCTCATAGTCACAGTAGATGTTCAGGAACGGAGTGGCTTTGTCTCCAGAGTCCTGCAGGAGTACAGCTGTTATTAACACTGTTTTTTTTAAATAGTAGAACAAATTAACAACCTTTATAGTAAAGTATACACATGCAGTGGCTCCTCAATTTAAATATATGCAAATACCTTTACGAATGTGATGCCCACCACCAGGCCTCTTTTGGGTGGAGACTTAGTGAAGGCATCGATTGACACGATCTCTGCATCGACTACAGAAAAAGGACAGGATCAGATCCTTGCAGCATCAACAGCTGTTGGACAACACAGCTGCAGCACAGCTTTCAGGACTATAGGACTAAAGCAGCATTAAATAAGATTTCTCAAGTTTAGTGAAAGTAGGATACCTTAAATAAGTAAAGTATGCATGTGTAGTACACTGCATTTGTGCATATGTGTACCTGTGCATTGCCATATATTAATATGTGATCTTACTGTATGTATTTGAAACAACACAAAAAAACATCATTGTGTCATTCCAAGAGGGCAAATGAGTCTGTAGGCTATTACTTCACAAGTATTGTACTCAAGTACTTTTTTGACATATTTTGTACTTTATACTTCTACCCCACTACATTTCAGAAGCAAATATTGTACTTTTACTCCACTACATGTATTTTAACACTTGCAGTTACTAGTCACTTTGTGCATATAAAAACACATGATAATGCTGATATAGTATAAAGCAGTACTGTACTACTAAACGACACAGTATTTTTAATATCTAAATGTGTCCAACATTGACACATTACAATACTAAAATGCTCTCATGTATAAAAAACAAGATCAAATATTAACCAAATTAATATTAAACTGTGAAAAGATCCATTCTGATTTAACCTTATTTTTGATACTTACTAAATACATTAAGTATTTATAATTCTTCTGTACTTTATATTATTCTCAAATGTGTCATTGTGCAGAATAAGTACTTTTACTTTAAGTACGATTTTGAAATCAGGACTTTTACTTGTAGTGGAGTATTTTGGGAACATACATAGTATTTGTTATTTTACTTAAGTAAAGTATCTGAGTACTTCTTCCAACACTGTTTTACAGCTGAGTCTGCCTCACTGCATTGTATTGCCTATGCACCATCTCCTCCATAGCTCTACAACACGGTACCGTCCTCCAGGCAGTACCTGGGATGTAGGTGAACTGGACCTCCTTGGCCACAGGTCGGATTTTGTGCTGCAGCTCCTGGTACCTGAAGCACACCACCTTCCCTTTGAGAGTGGCCGCTAACAGCTCCTGCTGCCCGGCCTGACACAGCCCGTAGATGTTGCTCTGCGACGGGAAGCGGCTGAAGCTGTCCTCCACGAAGGGGTAGGCCTCCCGGAGCATCCCGCCACCCGAAACTCAACTAACTTATTCGGTCAGAAATGTCAAAAATGAAGACTGTCAGTGGTTGTTTTGTAACTGCTCTGTTCTCCAACTCCATTCAAGTTCAACTTAAATGAGCTCAAATGAGAAAACGAGTGTCAAAATATATTTTACATTCGCGACATTATGTTGACTTACATATAGTGCTCGTGCTAAGTCAGTGCTAATGCATTTTAATTTACTTTGAAGACACACATTCACAGCTTCTGTTTTGGTATTTCTCAGGCTGACTCTAAATAGCTTAGCCTGCTAGCATAGCGTCATGAAGCAAAACATCCGGGTCAGGAGGAGGTGCGTTCAAGTCTATTGGATATATGGCATTTAATTATCATAAAAACGATCCAGCGAAGAGAAACAAATGCTTTGATTAAAAGTTGAAAGTAGGGTAATGCTTTACCAGGTCAGTTTAGTTTACTGTACTTTTTGCCATCATATTTTGTTGTTTATTGTCAGATGTCACAACTCACACTGTTCAGTCAAATTGACTTCATAGAATTTAGAGGTCATTGAACTGGCTTACAGAGCTGAGTTGAAATAATAACAACTTGTGAAATTAAGTAGAAATTGCATAAATTGATATATTAAGTGAAAGTAACTTAAAGACAAAAGTTACAATAACTTAATGATCAAATCCTTTTTTACAGTAGGTGGCGGTATGCACCTTAAAGTTGTTTGCAATCCGCCAAAAACCGAGAGAAGAAGAAGAAGAAGCCGACTACGAGCTGTCCGACTTCAGGCGAGCTTTTTGAGACCTCCCCCTGTAACAGAGTGAATAGGGTCATCATTCTTATCACAGCACATTCATCATCCTGCCCCCTGCCGGTGTCAGTACCATATTGGCTCGGGTACCATATCGGCTCGGGGTCACATCCGTCGGGTCATATCCGTCGCTTACCAATGACGTCACACATTGGCTGTAGTACGGCAACTCAAGAGGGCCACCATACACGGTCAAATTCCGAACATTTAAACATAGCCTACACTTCATTCTTTACTTTGTCCGTTATTATATGTAGAAGATATTACTTTTTTCTCCGTCATGTTGTTTCCATAGGAACAACTTCAAACAGGAAGTTTAAGACATTTAAGACACTGCAACGAAAGTAACAAAAACAATGTAAAATCCTTTTCCGTTTTCACAGAACACAAATTGGGTTATTTACATAATTATGTTTACACTGTCGATTGTTATTTTTTAACATTCAAACATTACAACGTAATTAAATCCCGAACATTTAAATATGAATATGGTGAAATACATTCTTAGAATAAGCGAGAAATTGATTTAACTCCTGTTTGACAATAACTGTGAATTTCTTTCCTTTTATTTAAAATTAGAAATCAAATTTGATCATACACCAGGGCGGGTCATACTCAGGTGCTAACATGAATCTGAAGGAAATCCTAACATGGGGGTGTCTAAATGATGTGTTTTTTATGGGGAATTCAAATATGAGCTTATTTTTAGGATAACTCTAACCTACATTGTTTTGTATTTCTAAATTGGCAATTTGTCTACATGATGTGTTTTTTTATGGGGAATTCAAATATGAGCTTATTTTTAGGATAACTCTAACCTACATCGTTTTGTATTTCTAAATTGGCAATTTTTCTAAGTCCACAGCCAAGAAAATGTTATTTGCATGTCATTTTATTTACGAGTATGGAATTATGGAATTCTAACACTGGAGCTTGTTATTATTTAACTTGATCATTCTGCTTCAGTTTGTGGGCTACAGCCAGTTTATGTTAGCAGCACGTTAACAGCTTCATCCTCTGAACGTGTGTACTGTCTGTTCAAAAAACTGCAGGAACCCAGAACACAGACAAAAAACATAACCCCCTTCACATCTCAACTATAGTAACAGGTCCCCGATATGACCAGTGATGATACCTGTATTAAGCACCTTGCAGATCGCTTCTCTGATTGTTTTATTGCACAATAAAATCATGTATATTAACTTTCTCTTCTATGCATTTCAGTTCTTCATTAACATTCTTTAATTAACACTTGCTTTCCTGACACAGTTCCACTAACATACATTCACTGTCAGTTACCCTTTTCTGTGATAAACACATATTTCACTTGAATTTCACATTCAGTAGACATTTATTGTACCTTAAAAACATTTTTCCACAGTATTAAATACTACTCTTCTAAAAACTTGAAAGTAGCATAGTAGCCCTTTAAACTGTCATGTCGAGCATTAACTGCAAGTCACTGAAATGCATAAACTGGAGAATAATTATGTTACAAGTATTACAGAAAACATATCCAAGTGTAACAAACATCCAGTATTAACCTTACTGTTTTTTACTAACAGTAACCAACTAATAATTTTCATAAAGTGCATATTTATTCCAAACTCACAATATATATATATATATATATATATATATATATATGTAATAAAACGTAATGCACAATGGTACACAGTATCCAAACTCTTTAGGCACTGGTCAGAGGCATTCATGTAAAGCAGATCACCAGAATCCAATACTGGTAAAAACGTTGCAGAGATCAAATGTTTCCTTGTCTGAAAGGAGAAACCTAATTTTAAAACAACATTTTCAGTGTGTGACTTGAAAGATAAGTTCTGATCAATAATAAAACCTAGATATGTGTATGTAGTGACCCTTTCAATGTCAATGTCAGTCCCTTGAACAGTACAAATGTTGGGGAGAAAAGAAGTTAAGTTTTTGCCATTTGAGAATATCATGAGTTTGGAGTTGTCTGCATTTAATACTAACTTGAGTTGAGATAAATGGGATGGAATAACATCAAAGGCAGACTGGAGGAAATCAAGACTTTGCTCTATAGAAGAGGATGAACAATAAATAACAGTATCATCTGCATAAAAATGGAAAGCAGCATTTGATAAATGATTAGTCCTAATATGGAACCTTGGCGCACACCCTTTCAAATCAAATCAATCAAATCAAGTTTTATTTATATAGCACATTTATAAACGATTTTTGGTCGAGCCAAAGTGCTGTACAAATAATAAAAATACCCTACAGTAAAGACATTTTACAGCTAATACAACAGCACAGTTTGTTCAGAATATCAGTATGAGAAGAATACGACCCCTTCTGTCCTTAGACCCTCACATCGTACAAGGAAAACTTCCGGAAAAACCCACAGTTTAAAGGGAAAAATGGGAGAAACCTCGGGGAGAGCAACAGAGGAGGGATCCCTCTCCCAGGACGGACAGACGTGCAATAGATGCCGTGTGTAAATCGAAGAGATAATACATTTACAACATAGGTAGACCGAATGTTTGGAAATGCATGTGTCTATAATAAGAAGACGAATCAACGAAGATGTCAACAATCCTGTGGGAGCCTCAGGGAAGCATATGATGAGACAGGCAGGACCGCAGAGACAGGTTCAGCCACAACCGAGGTCCACGACTTAATCCAGAACTCAGGATAGAGGATCCAGGATGTGGTACCACAGCAAGAGGATCAGCCTCGACTCCAGATCCCGGCGTTCGATATAGACACAAAAGAAGAAAAATTTGGCTGGGTTAATCGGAACATGAGAATACACAGACACAGACAGACAGAAGGAAGAACAAGCACTCCCTTAGGATAGGTTGAGGGAAAAGGGTAGCAAGTAAGAAAGGGTTACTTATTTTTACTATTTATTATTACTTAAGGGTTGTTTATGCATACCTTGATTTTGATTTTGTACCCGGGGGCTGTCGCACGTCCGAGTCCAGCTTCAGTTAGCGTTGATGCTCCAAGCAGGTCAGTCATGTTTTAATTTGCCCTCCATTCAGTGAGATCAGAGAGGAAGGAGGGGTGTGGTTTGGGGTGTGGTAAATGAGGATAACTGTCAGTGAGGGAGGGGCTTTGAAGGCGAGGAATTCGAAGGATGGTACTGAGGGGAGGGTGAGTTCTGTAGTCCGGATGTAATCTGGTTGTGTGTGTGTGTGGGGCGCTAAGGCAGCGTCCAGCCACAAGGGAGTGTGGGAGTTCATACAGACAATCCTGCTGATCTGAACTCTCGGAGGGGAAAACCTCCATATCCTCCATGTCCCTGAAAACAAACATGAAAGGCTCCTTAGCGTCAAGGTGTTCTCTCTCCAGTGCCACCATCAAGGCCTCCTTATTGATTAATTGCAGTGTCAATTTAGTCTATTCTGACATTTGTTTGTGTGAGTTCATCTTTACCTATGATATCAGGTTGCAGAAGTGACTGCAATAGCCTGGATGTTGGTCATCAGAGTAGATGCCTTTCAATTCTCCTCTTTTACCTGTCCCAACATATCCTATGAATAGAGAAAGACAATATTGTAATTGAATCACACTAGGACCACAACACACTAAATATGTAATGACACATAAACAATATTATCCAGAATAAGAAGTCTACCTGGTTTGCAGTTCTTGTAAAGCTCCAAGCATCCACGGCAGGTGTCAATGGTGTACATGACTCTGAAATCCTCTTTGTATGAAGCAGAGAACCAACTCCATGTAGCAACACCTGTGTAAAACAAGCCACATTTCAATAGAGCCAGTAAAAATATGCATAGACACCACAGCTGTTGTATACTGCTATACACCAGAGCGTCAATAATCAGTCAGTCAAAAACTCCCACCCATTTCTTCACGTCTTCTCGAATAGTGGACCAGTGGTAAGTTGCCAAAACCTTCTCGGTGGTGCGCCTTATCCCTGCATGACCTCCGGAACCCAGGTTATCGTGGCACTCCTTCAGGACATCGATAACCTGGTCCTTGGTGCACACAACCAACCTCTCATTGTCCTTGCACGTGTAGTACAATTCTCCAGCTGGCACATCAGGAACAAGAAAACAATAATTTAGAAGTGTGTAGAGATGAAATTATGACTAAAAGCTGTTCAAGAAATCCAGTGGCCTTGACAAGTTGCAAATAGGGTTTAGATGTAACAACTACAGTAATAGTGTGTATACTAATGAAAAGAAAAAGGAGAAACAAGCTGTGGAGTCCTTGCAATTTACTGAAAATGTTGGAATTGCAATATGATAAACCATTAGAGGTATGATCACTTTTGCACCAAAAAACACCATTAGATAAATAGATAGATATATACTTTATTGATCCCTAAAAGTAAAGGGAAACATATTATATGAGATATATAATTTAAATGTTCTAAAAAACTACAAAATACTTCAGTTAGGCCTAGTAAGTAGCAGGAATATGTGCTTACACTACAGGAGCAAAATCATGATGATGTCACATGTACAGGGGGTTTATACCTCATAATAAAAACGTATGTTCGTGACTTAACCATGGTCTTATTCTAACTGTTACTTACATTTGATCAGGTATTTTTTTGAAGCCTTCCGAATTGCCGCCTTCCTTGCATCAGGATGTTTAGCGGCGATGGTGAGATCATGGTAACCACCACTGAGCACATAGTGCTTTATCTCTGTATAATAACTATCCATTTCTGTCAAAGTTAAGAACAAAAGAAAATATTGTACTTTACCTATGGCGCAAAAATGTCGTATATACACATTTAATACATACTTATTTTTAATAATCTATTATATTGTGTTATTTCAAGATGGAAAAATTCTCTTTTTGATAATATATAATATATAAAAGTATATCGTATTGATATATAATATATAATTTTTTGATAATGTATAACATAATCAAATATAAAAATCAAAACGAAATAAGTAGGGTATTAGGGCTACTGTATACTGGCACTTGTAAGCATTAACTTTAATTAATTTAAACAGAACAAAAGAACATATTTTACTTTACATGTGGCGGGAAAATATCTTATATTCTTCTTACCGTCTCCTTCTCTCTCTCTACCTACTCTCATTCGTCTTTGATCAGTCCCGCGGTATACCCTAGTCAGCGCCCCTAGTTACACCAATCAGCGTGCGAACGCGTGATCGCGTGACGTCATTGGTAAGCGACGGATATGACCCGACGGATATGACCCCGAGCCGATATGGTACCCGAGCCGATATGGTACTGACACCGGTACTGTCTTCCTGTTACCTGTGTTCTGTGTTGAATGTGTTGTTGCTGGAGTTCTCTTATTTCTACTGCTCATTTCTGATATACAAACTTAAATGTATGGCTCACTCTGCCTATCCAAATAAAGACCATTGTGTCTATAGAGAGGCGAAGTCCCTCCCTTTCCGGGGGAGCCCCATGGGACCTTATTTCGGAAGAATTATGTATTGAAGTCAATGGGGAGAGAAAGATTATCTTTTTCGATTCCGTTTGAATTGTGCCACGAATTACTAATATGATGTTTGTCAATTTAAAAGATAATTTTGCAAGTGTCGTAAAACTGGTGGGTGCTAGTGGAGCTGTGCCGCGCCACACTATTTGCGCCGCATTTTCGGGTCAGTTGAGGCACCCTCCGCGAGATGAGGCCCCCTCCGCAAGGTGAGGCCCCACGCAGTCTGCATGATCGGCCTGTAGGGAGGGACGGCCCTGGTAATAGTGTTCTTGCAATAATAATAATAATACATTTGATTTATATAGCACACTTTAAAGACAACGTCATCTCAAGGAGCTTCATAAAGCTATAAGGATAAAATAATAAAATAAAAAGATATCTAAAGGATCATATTGAATAAAATATGGTAATATTAAAAATAAAAGGTTAAGAGCATAAAAGGTTTTAAAAAATAAATTAAATAAAGGACGGTCAGTAAAATGCGGTGCGGAACAGGTGGGTCTTGAGGCATTTCTTGAGGCATTTCCTAATGTGTGGGGAATACCGCGAAAATTAACAATAGGTTTATTGATATCTTTTTTAGACTCTCCATTAGCAAACGTTTACTCTGTGTTAACGTGTTTTATGTGTAAACGTTATTTTGGTGTGTAAAAGTGAGATTACATATGTAGATGATTCAAATAATCATGTATTCGTCCCACAACGGAGACATTTACAGTGGCTATAGACATGTTTTTGCCATCCATTATTTTATCATACTGTTCTGTAAAGATGAGACTTTGTCATAGATTTATTTATATGTGTGCCTGTGATTATTTTATCATACTGTTCTGTACAGATGAGACTTTGTTATCAGATGTATGTATATGTGTGTCTGTGATTTTATACTGAATGTAAAGTAACTGGAAATACCTGTGTGTGTGTGTGTGTGTGTGTGTGTGTGTGGGGGAGAGAGAGAGACTCCTGTCCAACCTCCAAAACTTTCTTTTTATGTGTGCATTGTTATTTGAGCTTGAGCAACATTTTACTTGAACTTTATTTCAATGAAATTAGTTGTAATTATTGTCCTACATTTTAATTTGTTTTACAGAGATGTTTCACAGCTGCCTGGGCCTAGTGGCCCACAGGTGGCGTTCATCAAGCAGCCAGAACATCCATCTGTGCCTGCCTCCAGGTCAAGATCTACCGTGGCTCAAGGGCCTTCACCAGAGCCATCACCACCAAGGACCAGAGGACCAGCATCACTACAGCTGCATCCACCTCCATCTGTGCCTGCCACCAGGTCAAGATACACCTCAGCACAAAGGCCTCCACCACAGCCATCACCATCAACCCAGCCAGCAAGGAGGTCTCGTGGAGGTCTCGTATAGCACACGTACCCCCCACCTACACAGAAGCCAGACCCACTGTCTTGGAAGACAGACAAAGACCTTGACACTGTCTTGACATTTATAATGAATAGTTGGTTGAAAGTTCTGATGTTCAATATTGTAAATAGTGAGGTTTTCCAGTTTCTTATATTTATATAAATAGTTGGTTGAAAAAAACATATTTATAATAAATTGTTGGTTGAAAAAAAAGGTTTGAATGCTCAATTTGTATTTGTACACATCAGATGAACCTTGGTATGTAATATGAAGTCATTATTCAGTCCTGATGTATCTCAGTCCCTGCTGTGGTGAAAGTAGAGTGATAAACACCTATTTTACTCAAAATTCGAATTTAATTTGTTACATTTTAGACATGAATTACACATTTATATACAGTGTAATTCAAATATTTCACTACTTTTGTGATCCTAAGACTTTGGTAACCAAATGTAAAACACCAAAAAAATTGGATGAAATTAGTAAATTTGTGTTTTCGCAACAGTTTTGAAGATTTTCCGAAAATCGGATGTCAAATGTTAAGCTTTAGAGCTACTTATCTCATCACACAGTGCTCTAAGGTGAGTCATTTGCATTCATAGCAAGACCAGAGATTGTCCTGAACATTTTGATATCAAACACATGGGGTGCCATGTATAACAAGTACATTTAAAAGGTGATTTAAGGAAACATCTAAAAATCGAGAAAATACCCTTAGACTCCAGAGGGTTAACAGATATAAGAGAAATTCTTTATGATTCAAACATTAAGGTATACAAATAATTCTACTAGGTGTTTAAATGATTGTAGATATTTCAATAAATTAAAAATATTCCATTGTTTGTCATATAAATCATAAACTCACTAAACCATTGCCACAAATATGTCCATTAGGGCAGTTCATAAGATAAGATAAGATGGACCTCTAATAATCCCCGTAGGGAAATCCATGTGTCAAGGCAGCAGCAGAATAAGAAGACGCACAGATATTACACATGGAGTTACACAGGAATTAAAAGTAAAAAAGAATGAAAGACAAATAAAATAAATAAAATAAGAATAAACATGTATTAACAGTATTAATTGAAAAAACTAGTTAAACTATGATCCGGTAAATGTACACAGATATGTGAGCAGAACAGGTATGTTAAATATATTTAAGGTGCAGGTATCAGAGCGGGTATAAGTTGTATGTGGGTGTGTATACAGTGCAGATATTATTAAAGTTCAGTGCAGGTTATTGATGGGTTTCAGGGTTAGCCCTTGGTTGTGCAGCCTGATGGCTACAGGCACAAAGGACTGTCCGAGGCGCTTGGTGCTGTGTCGTGGAGGGATGAGTCTGAGGCTGAACGTGCTCCTCATCTTCACTAGCTCTGCATAGAGGGGGGTGGAGGGGTCCTCCAGGATACAGTCCAGCCCTCTTAAAGAGAGTGTTGATGTTTGTCCAGCAGATGTCAGTGAACACTTACAGCAACTTGTTGAAAGCTTTACATTTCGCTCCTTCTGCTTACCAACAGCTTGACAACAAGTCCTACCTCCTTTTATAGAGAGGAAGACACTAAAATCAAGGCATATCGCATACTTTAGTTTTCTTTCCAATATCCCTACTTTCTTATCAGTCAGAAACAGGTTTATTGCCACACAAGGAATTTGCTTTGGAGTATATTGGTGATAACACGAACACAGTAGGAAGAATCAAGAAATGCTCCCATGCCTATGTCCAAACCTGTGGTGAGTTTCATTTTGGCTCAGCCTAAACTTCACCTAATGCCCCCCCCCCCAGCAGCAGTGCCTCTCCTCCTTTTGCTGCAGTACATCTGAAACAGCCTCCTGTTTCCTCACATCCTCACCAAAGGTAGTGGGAACTATTCGATATGAGTTGACTGGAAGAAATATATAGTGTAGTACATGTCATGTGATAACAGAGAGAAACGCTTGTGTGAATCTGAGGTGTAGAAGTAGACCACATGAACCTAACAGTGTTCCCATCTCAGCATGCAGCCCCCCTCTCTGAAAGGGGACAGTGTCTCTTCTTAATCTCATCAAAAGGATTGGTTTCTGCTTCTAAATGCCACCAATGCAAAGGAAACACTTCATAAAGTCTGGTTATAATAGTACTAGTATTGTTCTTTTTATACTTCACTGCAGCATCAGCTGGCATGCAGAGTAACGGATTACATGTAACGGGATTATGTCATTGCGTTACAAAAAACAGATAATTGTATTCCCTTACAGTTACACAAAATAGATCAGATTACCGGTACATTTAAAAAAAACAAAAAAAACATGGGGATTACAAGCAGGATTAGAATGTAACAGTACTAGGGGTGTAACGGTTCACATAATTCACGGTTCGGTACGTACCTCGGTTTGGGGGTCACGGTTCGGTACGGGTTCGGTACAACAAGAAAAAGCTAAAAAAAAGTCCCAAATGCATAATTCCAGGTTTGTTGTTATTTATTTTTGAACAGTAGTGCAAGTTTCAGTTTAAAAATAAGGAACTCTAACATTTTGAATAATTAACTGTATTACACAGTGAAAAACAAACCACAAACAGTACCACACACACTCAGATGGCCATATTATCTATAATGGCTGATGTCAAACAAAAAGGTTTCATCAAGCTGTAAAACTAAAAAGAATGTCTTGAAAATATTACAAAATAAATTAAGGGCGCATAGCCGTTGAAATATATATGCCAATAGCTTCCGTTATTTATTTTGGTCTCTCGGCTTGCATGTCTATTGGCTTCTTAAAAACAGCGGGGATAAGGTGTTGAACTGCTGTTGTCTTTCGCCGGGCTCCAGTGATTGGCAAATCTGGGTGATGCCTTCTGATATGATTTAGCATGTTTGGCGTGTGTTACCATTAGCATGCCGCACCGCTGTCGAACAACGCCAACACACCGTCCTCCCGATCCACCACTCGCACTCCATCGTTGTTGTAGTCCACAGGGAACCCGAAATGTTCCCACACAGCTGATTTAAAAGAAGCAGGTGGGTCTTCTTGCTCCTGCGTGTTATCTGAAATCGCCATACTAACTTCTCTTCTTCTTGTATTTTGTTCGTTTTGTTGTGTTTTCTTCTTGTTCTTCATTTGTTGTTTAAGGGCAGCAGGTAAAACAGAGGCGCAATACCGCCCCCTGGATTATATATAGTGTAATGGATACTGCCCTGAGTGACAGACTTTTTTCCCTTCATTAAAAAAAGGCGTATTCCTCGTCGCATATGCCGAACCGTGACGTTCGAACCGTGACGGTTCGGGACGAATACGGATACCGTTACACCCCTAAACAGTACATTTAAAAAATAGAGAAAGATACATTGAGAAGCACATGCTGTGGATGCTCTTAATCAATACACTGTGGTGAGAGCAGATTCTGTCTCCTGTAAAAGGAACACTTTTATTTCTTCTCTGTAAGCTGTACTGTTCTGTAGGATAATACTTTCAGTGTGAATCTATACGCCTACTGCCTGAATCTGCTTTATGGTTTTCACTTTCTTTGGGCCATTTGTTCTGTTTTTAATTCAGCAGGGGAAACTATATGATCATAAAATAGTGTGTGAGCTTAACTGTATGTATTAAACTAAAACGGAGCATTTTCTGTCAGCTCAGATTTTATTTCTGCTTTTTTAAACTGTAGTATGTTTTCATGTGTTTCAGTGTTGGTGTAGAGGCTGCTGCCTGAATATGTTTAATAAAAGGCAGCTTACTTACTTAGGTAAAACACATCTTATTGATATTTATGTTCTCCTGTATTTATTTGCATTGCATTTGATAATTAGGAAATTCAACAGAAACCGAAAGTAATCAGGTTACATTACTTATTTACAGGTTACATTATTATATTTGATACTAGATTACATTTCCTTCACAATTTAGGTAAAGTACTTTTTCTGCAGTCTTTACTGCCGGACAACATTATCTGACCTCTGAAGTCATTAATACTCATCAAATGTACATATAAGAATCCTAAAACGTATACAAGAAAGAAGACAAAGAGCATAATAAAAAGGAAACCAAATTAGATGCTTATGCCATTTTGTAAACAGCTCCTGTGAGGAGGTCAATAATAACATTGGCATATAGTACAGGAAATTAACCAAATTATTAAACATAAAGCCATAGTTCACATTGATGGAATGTAGATACCTGACATCCATAAACGTATTGCACCTACATGTTTTATGTTTTGAAGTCAATTAAATAAGATTGTGTATCAATAATCACAACTTTATCTCCCTTCAATAACTACATGGTGTCACATCATCCCTGTGGGCTGTCTAAGTGTGTCACACGTCTTCTAAAGTCCGGAGTGTGTTCTGGGGGGGGTAGCAGACGGGGGTTAGGACCTGCGAGTGGCTGCTCCATATTGTGAGAGTTCAGAGGTGGAAGTGTGTTACACCACCCCCCCACTGCACCCCCCCTCCCCCTCTCCTAATACCACCTGCTAATCCATGTGCAGGATTACTGTCAACTCTAATCACTCATCCTGTACTGACACACACCTCACCTCACTGTACAGCTCCTGACTCTCTCTCACACACACACACACACACACACACACACACACACACACACACACAGGTGGCATCCTTACTAGGTGCCCGAACCACCTCAACTGGCTCCTTTCGACGCGAAGGAGGAACGGTTCAACTCCGAGTCCCTCCCGGATGACTGAACTTCTCACCTTATCCCTAAGGGAGACGCCCGCCACCCTGCGGAGAAAACCCATCTCGGCCGCTTGTATCCGCGATCTCGTTCTTTCGGTCATGACCCATCCTTCATGACCATAGGTGAGGGTAGGAACGAGAATGGCCCGGTAGACAGAGAGCTTTGCCTTCTGGCTCAGCTCTCTTTTCGTCACAATGGTGCGGTAAAGCGACTGCAGTACCGCTCCCGCTGCTCCGATTCTCCGGCCCATCTCACGCTCCATCTGAACAATGTCAAAAGACCTCATGAAAGACGACACACAAAGTGAGGATACCCGGCCCGGAGGAAGCCCGGGGTCCCCTTCTGAAGCCAGGCCCAGAAGGAGGACTCGTCGGCGAGCGTCTGGTGGCCGGGCTTGCCATGGAGCCCGGCCGGGCACAGCCCGAAAAGGCAACGTGGGCAACACCTCCGCTTCTCCGTCCCGCGGGCCCACCACCTACGGGAAACAGCGATGGGGTCGGGTGCTCTGCCAGAAGGGTGGCAGTGAAAGCAGAGGGTCTCGACGGACCAGACCCGGGCGACAGAAGCTGGCTTTGGGGACGTGGAACGTCACCTCTCTGGGGGGGAAGGAGCCGGAGCTTGTGCGGGAGGTGGAGCGTTACCAGTTGGATCTGGTTGGGCTCACCTCTACGCACAGCGTCGGCTCTGGAACCTTACTTCTGGATAGGGGTTGGACTCTATTCTTCTCCGGAGTTGCCCAAGGTGTGAGGCGCCGGGCGGGTGTGGGGATACTCACAAGCCCCGGTTGGGTGCTTCTTTGTTGGAGTTTACCCCAGTGGACGAGAGGGTTGCCTCCCTACGCCTGCGGGTTATGGGGGGGAAAACTCTGACTGTTGTGTGTGCTTATGCACCAAACAGCAGTTCAGAGTATACGGCCTTCTTGGAGACCCTGGAAAGAGTCCTGTATGGGGCTCCTGAAGGGGACTCTTTAATCTTGCTGGGAGACTTCAACGCACATGTGGGCAATGATGGAGACACTTGGAGGGGCGTGATTGGGAGGAACGGCCCCCCTGATCTGAACCGGAGTGGTGGTTTGTTACTGGACTTCTGTGCTAGTCATGGATTGGCCATAACAAACACCATGTTCAAACATAAGGATGCTCATAAGTGTACGTGGTACCAGAGCACCCTAGGCAGAAGGTCCATGATCGATTTCGTTATCGTATCATCGGACCTGAGGCCGTATGTTTTGGACACTCGGGTAAAGAGAGGGGCGGAGTTGTCAACTGATCACCATCTGGTGGTGAGTTGGGTCGAGTGGCGGGGGAAGCCTCTGGACAGACCTGGTAAGCCCAAACGTGTAGTTCGGGTGAACTGGGAACGTCTGGAGGAGGCCCAAGTTCAGGAGGCCTTCAACGCACACCTCCGGCGGAGCTTTTCGGGCATTCCTGTGGAGGTTGGGGACATTGAACCAGAGTGGGCGGTGTTCAAAGCCTCTATTGCCGAAGCCGCGGCGGGAGCTGTGGTCTCAAGGTCTTAGGTGCCTCAAGGGGCGGTAACCCTCGAACCTCCTGGTGGACACCGGTGGTCAGGGAAGCCGTCCGACTGAAGAAGGAGGCCTTCAGGGATTTGTTATCCCGGGGGACTCCCGAGGCAGTTGCAAGGTACCGACAGGCCCGAAGGGCAGCAGCCTCAGCCGTGGCCGAGGCAAAGCAGCGGGTGTGGGAGAAGTTCGGAGAAGCCATGGAAAAGGACTTTCGGGCGGCACCAAAGTTGTTCTGGAAAACTGTCCGACACCTCAGGAGGGGGAAGCAGGGAACCATCCAAGCTGTGTACAGTAAGGATGGGACGTTGTTGACCTCAACTGATGGAGTGTTAGGGCGTTGGAAGGAACACTTTGAGGAACTCCTGAACCCGACAACTCCGCCCTCTATGTTAGAGGCAGAGCTGGAGTATGACGGGGGATCAACACCAATCTCCCGGGGGGAGGTCACTGAGGTCGTCAAACGACTCCACAGTGGCAAAGCCCCGGGGGTGGATGAGATCCGCCCAGAAATGCTGAAGGCTCTGGGTGTTGAGGGACTGTCATGGTTGACACGTCTCATCAACGTTGCGTGGAAGTCGGAAACAGTACCGAAGGAGTGGCAGACCGGGGTGGTGGTTCCCCTTTTCAAAAAGGGGGATCAGAGGGTGTGTGCCAATTACAGAGGCATCACACTACTCAGCCTCCCCGGGAAAGTTTACTCTAAGGTACTCGAAAGGAGGGTCAGGCCGATTGTCGAACCTCAGATTGAGGAGGAACAATGCGGATTCCGTCCTGGTCGTGGAACGACGGATCAGCTTTTTACTCTCGCAAGGATCCTGGAGGGGGCCTGGGAGTACGCTTATCCGGTCTACATGTGTTTTGACTCGGAGAAGGCGTATGACCGGGTTCCCAGGGAGTTACTGTGGGAGGTGCTGCAGGAGTATGGGGTGAGGGCCATCCAATCTCTGTACTCCCAAAGCGAGAGCTGTGTCCGGGTTCTCGGCAGTAAGTCGGACCCATTTCCGGTGAGGGTTGGCCTCCGCCAGGGTTGCGCTTTGTCACCAATCCTGTTTCTAATATACATGGATAGGA